>APFE030151107.1:0-22975 GCA_000404065.3 Pinus taeda | reverse complement strand
GCTATTTAATTTGTTTGCTTGTTTGTGTTTGCAGACTTGCTACAAGGGAGCTCATTTGGACCAAAGGAGCGAGGCTTCCACAAACTTGCATTGGATCCAAGGTAGGCCTAAAACACTTGTTTGCCTTTGTTTTTAATTTTATATTTAGAGAAAGATAGTTTTTGATTGGCTTGCTTGTCACTAGATATCTTTAGATACTAGGGAGGTGATCTTGTCTGCAACCTCGACTCATTCCGTGTGACACTAGCCAGGGACAAACCCCAATATGGGGAACCCTTGATCAATTCTTCTTAGATGTTCTTTAATAGTTCAACACACACACACACACACACACAGTACATTTACAACTGAAGTCAACACTTTGACTTATCTAGATGAGAGCATAGATCATCTCTAAGAAGATGATACATGAGATTAGTTGAAGACATGCGACTTCAAATAATTCTCCAAGGTGACTCCTTCACTAATCATCGTGCTGCATCTTGTCATCATGTTGCACCTCACCATGATGCACCATGCTGCACCCATCATCACAATGATGGACCTCATGACTGTTGCACCTAATGCTGTACTGCTGTCCCATGTGTCATGATTGAACCATGTTGTCCATGTTACTTGTCCCATTTCTTGATTGTTGTCCATTGCATGCTTGGTGTACTTGCTTCTAAGTACCATACAATTGTCCCAATGTTAGTTTGTTGTCCCTTACATGTTGTTGTACAATTGTGCTATACTTGTAGCACCATGAACTTTCTATATCATACTACTTCACCTCACTATTGTGTTGCCCCTGATTATGCTATGATACACTTCTTCACTATACCCATCATGTTGCAACATTCATCAATATGCTACTGCAATATATCATCATCATTGTTGCTTCCATCATCATGTTGCTTCAATGTATCATCATCATTGTTTCTTCCATGATCATGCTGCTTTAATGTATCATCATCAATGTTTTAGGGCTTCTCTTTTTGTTGCATTGCATGACTGGTTAGGGCATTCTAACATCAGTCCTAACGACCTTCAAAATGTGGACAGAATAGCCCTCCACAACTATGGCTGCATTTCTACGAGGGGAGGAAAGCCTTGGTTGTAATGCTCAGTTGTTCCAATCCCTATTCCACCCTTCGGCCTCCTCTTATCTATTGTGGCTTGCTACAACAAGCTATCCCCTAGCTGCAGCAACCGTTTTAAGGGATATTCTTTCACCTAACCACCCCAAAGCATTCCCCTTACCTCTCAACCTCAAGATATGGGCTTGGGCCCTCTTCAATAGCTCCGCAGCCTCCTGGAATATCCTCCTTACTCCTTGCGGTTCTCTTCTAGGCTTGCTGTGGCTAGGTATATTCATACCACCCTTAGGACAGCGTATAGGCTTCCTTTTGATAACTTCTTAAGGTCTCTCATTAGACCCTTCATGACTGCGTATTATACTTCTTCATATGGAAACATAGGGTTTCTCCATAGGGCAGCGTAGGGCCTCTCCATAGGGCTTCTCCATAGGGCAGCATAGGGCCTAGGGCACTCCCTCTAGATTAGGGCAGCGTTATCCCTTAGGATCTCTCCTCCTACTAAAACCCAAATACAAGTAGGGAGGAAGAGATCCCAAGTTTGTGTTGAAATGACTTGAAGGCCACCTCTATTTATACTAAAACTTTGAGCACAAGTGGGATTTATTTGGTTGCTAGCTGACCTTGAAAAATAGTACCATAACACTAATAAATTCATATCTCGATGAATACTTATCGGAATTGGTTGATCTTTAGATCAATCCACACCTCTCGATGAGAGGGATCCAAGAAAAATATCAGTTGCCATTAATAAGATGACCCACATGGATTTTTTCCCTATTTTCCAATGTTAACACTCCCTCTCAACTAGGGAGAACTCCATCCGCTGATTCATATATCCGACTGTACTATCTATACCATTAGTGCTTTGCACTGATCTGCTTTGCTGAGATTTTCTTTGCTCTGCTCTACTCTACTTTTCTCTGCTCTGCTCTGTTTTGCTCTGCTGAGGTTTGCTCTGTTATACCATGAAGAAGAAGAATTGATCAAGAATGTCTCATACCATTCTCTACTGACCCAAAGTCAGTTTCATCTGAAGAGAGTATGTCATATCACTCTTACTAACCCGAAGTCAATTTTATTGAACCAAGATCAATATCACAAGAGAGTGTCTCAAACCACTCATACTAATCCTAGATTAGTTGAAGGTCATCCTAGCATAGGTAGTATGGTAGATACAATGATGCGTCCATCGGTAGTACTACTATGGTCCCTAATCCCATTTCCCTGCTCATTGATTAGATGAGAGGTATTTCCCATGAGTCCCAGACTGCATGGGTAGGATGCCTCGACAAGAGAACTAATCATCCTGTCCCACAAGAGAAGTAATTATCTTGTCCACAAGAGAACTAATCATCTTGTCCCAAAGTCGCCATGGGGTATCACAGGGGAATTCTGAGCCATTCACCTTGTACACAATGCACCATTAGGGGAGGGTGAGTCACCTAATGGTCGTGTGTTGCTCTAGTAAGTACCCCAAGACCCCCCAGAGATCCCAGAGCTCAATGCATACAACATGCAGGACCATTATAAGAAAGTATCTCAATGACTCCAGGTCGTCCAGGAAAAAAATAGATTTGACCTTTTCCTAAGGCTTTTACAAAATTTCTGCAACTTGTACATTAGTCTTAATACGATGGAGCCTACACTCTAATCGACTTACCATATCCTACATAAGGTAGTATATGATGTCTATTTGCTGGAGAAATCATCGAATATGAGATTCCTCAACAATCGAATCCTCCCCTAGTTGTCATAGAGAATCACAGTGGTATTCATAATGTGTACAAATAGCTCACTCAAGAGTTTCCACAACCAGGCAGCTTCACATGAGATCATACTCGTAGCTATGTATTCGGTCTTGGTGGTGCTTATAGCAACTGAATTCGCTTCCTTCTTATCCATGATATCGAAGCAGAATCCAAAGAGAACCAACACTTAGAACTTGTGATTTATAAACTTCTTTGGCTTTTGAACAAGCTCTGAATATATTTGATTGAATCAGCTGGATCAGGATGTAGAATTGGATCTTATTTGTCTCCTTGAAGCCAGCTCTACAATCTTGTCACTGCCATTATGGAATTAACCTTTTGAAACTTAGTCCCATCATCCTAAGGAACAAATTCCAATGAAAAATTTTCGTACACCCAGGGAAAATGAATCTTTTGTTCCCTGACAATGGCACTTGTACGGCGACTCCGCTAAGCACTTCTTTCTCTTCTAACAAATACACTTAGATCAAATCTTTGAGAAATTCACTTGTTCTTTGTTAAAAATCTCCTGGCTATCTTCAATGCCATAACATCTCTTCCATTGTTACAATTTTTTATCACTCCTCTGGATCTCCAAGGCTGAGGAAGAGTCCAGCTAAGGTAACCACAAACTAATCTTTTGACTTGGTAGCTAGAGTTACCATGTCGGAGAGGGATCTCTCCAAAGAATCATAGCAAAGAGGGTTGGATGGATTAGGGTTTTAGGCTAGATATAGTAGCTCAGGGTGTTGATTAGATTTGATTGGGGTAGTCACTGGATGAGTGAATTAGGTCATAGAGTGAACTAGGTCAGGGCAAAATAAAATAAGAATTGCAGACATCTGATGGGGCAAGGTAGGAAAGTACTTTAACACTTTGTAGTATATTGATGGAATGGTTTAGACTGATGAAGTGCTAAAAAGAGTATGGTAATCATGAATTCGTTTTATACTGAAGAAATGAAACAAATTATGCAAATTTTCCCAAAATAGAGCATAGAAGATGAATTCTGCTTATCACCCTTGAAAATCAAACATATTTAGAAGTGAAATGGATGATGGAAGATACAAAAAATTCACACACATGTAACTGAAGAAGAAACAATATCAAAATACCATCCCACATGAATCCCACCAACATAGCTGCAACTCATCCAATATACTCCATGCCAAAGTCTAAAACACTATTACAACATCCAATGGAGTCCAACCTCTGAAAAGAGTGAAGAAAGGGAAGATATAGACATTAAAACAAGATTCTCTCGTCCTCAAGGGTCGAATCCTTGAATTGAGGAAGAGATCCACACAAATCTAAACTGATACCTAGAGTGTAGGGAGCTCTAAGTGACTCCTCCTTAATTATATTGAAACTGATTAAACCGACTTGAAGAAGACTATTAACCTAGATAAGGTAGTATCTAATGTCTATCTGTTGGAGAAATCATTGAATACGAGATTCCTCAACAATCGAATCCCCCCTAGTTGTCAGAGAGAATCATGCTGCACCTTGTCATCATGCTGCACACGGGTGATAAGGCATGCTTTTCTAGTGGTATAACCAAAATTATTCCATCAGCTCGCTAATCATCTCATTCAGGAAGTGCATACCACGATCACTCATCAAGATCTATGGACATCAAAATCACGTCAATACATGCTCAAAGTGGAATTTTGCAGCAGTAACACCTGTTCAATCCTTCACAGGTTATGCCTCTACCCAACGAGTAAAATACTCTGTTGCTATGATAATGTACCTTGCTCTTGTCTTTCCTTGGGGCTGAATGGGTCCCACAAAATCTATCACCCACTTCTCAAAGGGTTGCAACGTCATCTATGGATTCAAAGGAATCTCATCCCTCTGCGATGGCCTGCCAGTTCTTTGACATACATCGCACACCCTACAATACACTTTTGAGTCCTCATGGAGGGTTGGCCACCACAAACCTACACGTAGAATCTTTTGTGCGGTCGCTCTCCCTGCATAGTGTCCTCCCACAGCACCCCCATGAGCATTCACAAGGATGATACTTCTTTCAAACTCAGGTACATATTGTCGCAATATCTCATTAGACCCCATTTTGTATAGATGCCCAATTATGACAGAGAAACCTGCTGCGCACACCAATAATTCCTTCTTCTACTGGATAGTGTATCCTTCTGGGGAGTTCCTATCTTTAGGAGGTGTATTATATCTTCAAAATGATCATCTGCGATGCGCATTGCAAATAGTTGCGCCAGGCAATCCTTCCTCCAAATTAGTGGGTTCTTCTCCTGTTTTGATGCGCTATAGATGGTCTGGTCCTGCATTTAGTCATCCGAGCTTGAAAATAACCTCAAAATCATATTCCTAGAACAATAACAACCATCTATATATTATCCCCCCCAACACAGGCTTATTGACTAGGTACTTCAGTGTGGAGTGATCCGTATACATCTTAAAATGGCCTTCCAACAAGTAGTACCTAAACTTCTAGAGTGCATACACCATAGCTAACCCTTCACGCTCAGTGGTGGAACAATTCTTCTCCACTTTGGATAATCTTCAACTTATGAATGCGATAAGATGGTCCAAGCCTTCTCCGCCAGCTTGTGTCAGTACTGTTCCCAATGTTATACATGAAACATCAATATGTACATGAAACTCTTTCTTCCAATCCGAGAAGACTAGAATCGACGCGATGACCATCTTTTCTTTAAATTAATCCAAGCTCTTCTTATAGTCATCGTTCGAGCAGAATGTGACATCCTTCTTCAACAATTTCTCCATAGGCACGGTGACCTGGGCATAGCCTTTGATAAACTTTATGTAATATCCTGTATGTCCCAGGGTAGTGCGTAGTTGCTTCACACTCCTCGGAGCTTCCAAGTTCAGTATCACCACGATCTTTGCAGGGTCTACCATCAGTCCCTATATGCAAATCACATGCCCCAACAGGTTCCCAAAAGGAACACAAAATAGACACTTCTTGAGATTGAGCGCAATCTGGTATCTGTGACAGGTATCCAGCATTAGGCTCAAGCTTGCCACATGGCGTTTAAACAGCCCAAACACGATCCAGTAATCAAAATATACCTCAAGGAACTTATGAATAAATTCCTTGAACGAAGCCACAACTACATGTGAGAAGATCACAGATGAATTATTCAATCCAAATGGCATTATAGTGTACTGAAAACAACCCCACTTGACAAAGGTTGTCTTGTTCCTGTCCTCCAGCATGATTTTGATCTAGTGATACCCAGAGAACCCATCAGTGAAGGAATATGCTTCCTAGCCACCTACATTTTCCAACACTTCATTAGTTAACAGAGTCAGGAAAGGATCATGTACACAAGCGTCATTCAACTTTCTAAGATCCACGCAAATCCTTATTTCATCCTTCTGCTTCTTTTCCTATACAACCATTGGACTTGCCCCATCAGATTCTTCCACAAGCTCAATGATGCCTACTGCGAGCATCTTATCTATCTCTAAGCGGACCTTCTCCTTATATTTCAGATTGAGATGGTAAGGTCTTTGTTTAACCGGCTTCGTGTTGGGCTTCAATGTGATCTTCATCATTCTTAGGTCCCCGATTATCCCCTTTAGATCTGTAAACTTGGTAAGGAACAAATCTTGATATTCGTGGAGCAATTTAGCGACCTTATCCACCATTGCGTCGTCCCAGTAGTCTCCAGGATTCGGGAATTTGGGTTTTGCCTCCGTACCAATGTTTACTTATTTCGTTTTCAACAACACGTTTATATCAGGGTTGTCAATCTATGGCCCTTTAACCTCGCAGTGACCTTCTGTTTCTGGAATGTTAATCTTTCGTGGATCCTCGTCCTCTTCTTCAGTTGTTACATTATAACATTCTAGTGCATGACTCAACTGAGTAGCCCATTCAGGCTGAATCGGGTCTAAAGGATCCTGCGGTATCCTAAATATTGCGGCTTTCACCTCTTGTAGCACTTCATCAATACTGTCAAACCCGTCCTCAAAACTAAATGTCATCATGAATCCCTTGCACAGGATATCCCATTCGCCTGTCCCATGGAAGAGCTCGATTTATAAGCTTCTTTTCTTTTTGAACAAGCTCTGAATATCTGCGACTGAATTAGTTGGATTAGGATGTAGAATTGGATATTATTTGTCTCCTTGAAGCCAACTCTACAATCTTGACACTACCATTATGGAATTAGCCTTGTTGAAACTTAGTCCCATCATCCAAAGGACCAAATTCCAACGAAAACTTGTCGTACACCCAAGGAAAAGGAATCTTTCGTTCTGCAGCAACAATGCCAATATGGCGACTCCATTGAGCACTCCTTTCTCTTCTAACTGCTACACTTAGATCACCTCTTTGAGAGATTCACTTGTTCTTTGTTAAAACTCTCCTAGCTATCTTCAATGGCACAACATCTCTTCCATTGTTACACTTTGTTATCACTCCTCCGAATATCCAAGGATGAGGACGAGTCTAGTTGAGGTAACCACATACAAATATTTTGACTTGGTAGTTAGACCTACCAAACCGGAGAGGGATCTCTCCAAAGAAACATAGCAAAGAGGGTTGGATGGATTAGGGTTTTAGGCTAGATATAGTAGCTCAGGGTGTTGATTAGATTTGATTGGGGTAGTCACTGGATGAGTGAATTAGGTCATAGAGTGAACTAGGTCAGGGCAAAAGAAAATAAGAATTGCAGACATCTGATGGGGAAAGGTAGGAAAGTACTTTAACACTTTGTAGCATATTGATGGAATGGTTTAGAATGATGAGGTGCTAAAAATAATGTGGAAATCATGAATTCTTTTTAAAGTGAAGAAATGAAACAAATTATGCAGATTTTCCCAAAACAGAGCATAGAAGATGAATTATGCTTATCACCCTTGAAAATCAAACATATTTAGAAGTGAAATGGATGATGGAAGATACAAAAATTTCACACACATGTAACTAAAGAAGAAATAATATCAAAATACCATGCCACATGAATCCCACCAAAATAGTTGCAACTCATCCAATATACTCCATGCCAAAGTCTGAAACACTAGTACAACATCCAATGGAGTCCAACCTCTAAAAAAAGTGAAGAAAGGGAATATATAGATATTAAAACAAAATTCTCTCATCCTCAGGGGTCGAATCCCTAATTGAGGAAGAGATCCATAAAAATCTGAACTGATACCTAGAGTGTAGGGAGCTCTAAGTGACTCCTCCCTAATTATATTGAAACTGATTAAACTAACTTGATGAAGACTATTAACCTAATGCATTTACCCCTAGGTAATAGTAAAAGACCATAATTATATTTATCCTATCAATTTCATTAGAAAAATGTTGATTTACCATAGGTGAAAATCAAATATGGAGAAGAACAGTGAAAAATTAGGCCAATTGTCAAGTGTGCAACACCTGTTGCAAGTGCACAATGCCATATTAAAACCCAGTTTTTCCTTCCTTCCCGATGTCCAAATTGAGCCCAGGATAGCTCATTGGAAAGCTTATCCTATCTAGTTTCCAAATATTTGTTTAGTTTTCAAAATGGGCTTTATTTCACACTCCAAAACTTCATTCTCCCAAGACTATTCAAGTGCGTAGTGCCTAGTTGAGAAAGAGGGCAGAAACATGATTTTTTGCTAGTTTTTTGCCTTTTCACCTTCCAGTTTTGCAATCCAGGGCTGGAAACATGGTTTTATTAGATGTATTGGTAATTATAAATCCATTGGTGGCTTCCATTTCTCCAAAAAGTGTCCCAGAAAAGTGATATTTAATTTGCCTAAAAAACATAGAAAACATATCTTTGCCAAATATGCTAAGAGACTTCAAAATTGGTCAAGAAGGTGATGTTTGGTGTAGCTAGGCTTGGAGTGAAGCCTCTGTAAGTATGTCAAGCTTTGCCTTCTATTTTTGGTGAGTTAGGGTTTCAATTTTTGCCTTTGCAGCCTTGATTTTTTCCCTAGCATTCCTTTCTCTGTTGGAAAAGTGTTTTGCCATCATCTTGTGAATTTCATTTTGTTGGTTAGCTTTGTATAGGACCTTCTCTAATTGTTGATTGACCTTATCAAGCAAAAGCTTCTGGTTCTCATTGATCAAGATGGAAAATTTCTCATTCCATGTGATCTCATTAGCAAGCTTAGCCTCCTTTTGTTTCTCTAGTTCTAGAGCTCTTTTCAGCCCTCTAGTTCTAGGTCTTTTTCTAGGCTCTTGCTCTTCTTCAGGTTCACCATACTTGTCATATGCCTCATCTAGCAATGCCTTAGCTTGCATTGCTTCCCTTTTTTCCTTGATGAGCTTAATCTCCATCACATCATGTTTGGCTTGAAGTTGCTTATTCTCCTACTCATAATATGAGATAATGTATTTTGAGCTCTCTAGGTTGATCTGGAGCTCCCCGATGAGTGCATATTTTTCTTTAATGACAATGCTTGTGCTCTCAGTGTCATCATGATCACCTAGGTCAACCAAATCAAAATCCTCCTTTGTCTCATGGAGGTCCTCCTCCTCATGCTGAATTTCTGTCTCTGTCATATTTTCCTTGCCCTTCAGTACCTGCTTTGCTAATGAAGAAAGAACGACCCCTACCACAATTTGTGGGGAAAATACTTGCCTATGGCCTCTCTAATTAAATGTGTGTCAAAGTGCCCAAATCAACCCCTTTAGGATTGATGACCTCAACTTGTCCAATTTGCTCCTGCTCTATGATTTCATCTTTGTTAGGTGAATGAACATGCTCATGAAATGGTGATTATGGAGGTGATGGTGAGGGTGATTGATCAGATGAGGATGAATGATCTATTGGCTGATATGGAGGAAGGAAGGGTGAGATGATGAAGGGATACTTTGAACATTCTGAGTAGATGAATCAGAGAATATGGGATTGGTTATGAAGGTATGCCATGCCATGTTAAGATCTTTGAGATGATAAAGGACTATGATTTTAATGAGGGAATGATGAAAGAGGATATTCATTTGATGTTCATACTCCTTTTTCTGGACAATGTAGGCCATCTTATCAATGCTCTGGAACAAATAGTAGGGTATCTTAATCATTTTTACCCTAGTGAAATGCATTAAAAGCTGGATGTGATAAGAATAAAACCTAGAAAATCTACCTTCACATGAAAAAGTATTTCATGATAATTTTTGTCATGGGAGCATATTTGTCTAGTAGATGAGTAAAAGGAAAATAACCCTTTATTTCATTTCTGTGCATTGGTTTTATGAAAGGCTCATAATAATGTCTTTCCAACTAACCTTGTTTAAACCATTTCTCCCCAACATTTGGGATTCCAGTGGCAGCTGATATAATGGCAGTAAATAAAGTAAAAGTGACATTTGCTAAACTAACTTGGTTGTCTTGGAGTTTAGATATGAAGAGCCTAGTCAACATAGGATGGTGTTGTACTTCCTGAACTTTCTCACAAAAATCATAACAACCTAGATATTTGAAGGATGTTATAGGCGTAGGAGATTCCAAGAGTTCCCGGAGATCTATGGGCTCAAATATAAGTATATTGCCTCCTTTGTGTGTTTTCTTGACCTTTGTTCCTTCTCCCTTTGTTTCTTCTTCTTCATTGTATGGTTTATATTCCTCTTCTGCCATAGTGTTTTTGTTAAATTATGGTATGTTCTATTCTTAGAGCAGTTTACTTATCTTTCTTATTATTGTCCACAGATTAGCAATGACATGTACATTAAGTAAAGTGCATATAGAACATTTAAAGGATCAACAGAAAACAAGCCAAGACAAGAGACACAAGATGTGGCTACTAGCTAGGGACAAACCCCAATATGGGGGAACCCTTTGATCAAATATTCTTCTGTCTTCAATAATTCAGTAGAGAGAAATAGTACAAAGATCTAATTTATATCAGCAGCAGCAAACCCTAGATCAGCCCTAAACTAGGGCAGCAAACCTTAGATTGAACATGTTGGGTGCTCCCAATGAACACCCAACTCGCCAAGTCTCCACCGGCGAGTCGTTCACCGTGCACCAGTCCAAGATTTTGCCATGCACCAGTCCAAGACTACACTACGCAATAGTCCAAGACTTCATCGTGCATCGGTCTAAGATTCTGCTGTGCACCAGTCGAAGACTTCACCGCGCACCAGTCTAAGACTTTGTCGTGCACCAATCCAAGATTTCACCGTGTACCAGTCGAAGACTTTGCCATGCATTAGTCCAAGACTTCATCGTGCACTAGTCCAAGATTTCGTCGTGCACCAATCCAAGACTTTGTCGTGCATCAGTCCAAGACTTCGTCGTGCACCAATCTAAGACTTTGAATGACCTGTTTTGGCTCACGTGTGAGAGAGAGAGTCTTTCTGTGCAGGAGAGAGAAGAGACTCTTTTTCTGCATTAGAGAGAGATATGATGAGAAGTGAGTGACCAAATGAGGAGGAGTCATCCTGTATTTATATCCAAACGTTGAAGGTGAATAAATGTGTTTTTTGGGTGTTTGAGCCTACATAAGTTGTTGGCTGACTTTGATAATTTGTCAATATTCAAAATAAATTCGTATCGCCATAAATACTTGCCAGAATCAGATGATCTTTAGATCAATCCTACACCTCTCGACGAGAGGAATCTAGGAAAGATATTATTAGCCATGAATAAGGTGACCCACATGGAGTTTGGCCTGAGTTTCCAATTTTAACACTCCCTCTCAACCAGGGAGAACTCCATCTGCAATTCCTTTGACTGTCGCTACCATTCATCCATCAAATGCACTGCTTTGTACAACTTGGCCCTTGCTCTACTCTACTTTGCTTTGTTCTATTCTTCTCTGCTTGAACTATGAAGAAGAAGAAGTGATCAAGGATGTCTCATACCATCCTCTACTGACCTGAAGTCAGTATGGAGTGTGTGCCACTTTGAGTGGTCCCAGACCAATCCTCTATTGACCTGAAGTCAGTTTCAGAGGGTGTACCACTCTTAGTAGTCTGAGACTAGTATCATTGATCCTAGATCAATGGAGGTCATCCTAGCATAGGGAGTACGATATATACAATGATTCATCCATCGATAGAACTACTATGGTCCCTATCCTCATTTCTCAGCTCATTGATCAGATGAGAGGTACTTCCCATGAGTCCCAAACTACATGGGTAGGATGCCTTGACAAGAGAACTAATCATCCTGTCCACAGGAGAACGAATCATCCTATCGAGTGGATGCCACAAAGAAATAATCATCCTGGCCTACAGGAGAATGAATCATCTTGTTCCACAATCTCCATGGAGAACGAATCATCCTGGCCCACAGGAGAACTAATCATCCTATTCCATAGTCGCCACGGAGTGTTAGGGGAAGGTTGAACCTTTTACCCTATACAAAGTGCACCAACAGGGGACAGTGAGTTACCATGTGGTCATATGTTGCTTCAAGAAGTACCCTGCCCTGCGCCCCCTGGAGCTCCCAGAGCTCAGTAAATTATACTAGACCCTCAAAAGAGGGTCTCTGAATGACTCCAAGTCATTCTCGATTAGTTAGAAATTTTACCTTTCCTAGGGGCTTTGTCAAAATGTCGGCAACCTATTCATTTGTACCGATATGTTGGAGCCTTATAGCTCTCCGCTGCACCATGTCACGAATGTAGTGGTACCTGATATCGATATGCTTGGAGTGATCATGGAATACATGATTCTCTGATAAATGAATCTCGCTCTGGTTGTCACATAGGATCACGGTGGTATCCAATGCAAATCCAAACAGTGCACTGAAGAGCTTTCGTAATGAGACTGCCTCATAGGAGGCCATGCTAGCAATAATGTACTCTGCCTCCATGGTGCTCAAAGCCACAAACTTCTGCTTCCTGCTCATCCAAGATATCGAAGCAGATCCCAAGGAGAAACAACACCTAGAAGTGCTCTTACGGTCCACCACATTTCCTGCCCAATCAGCATCAATATATCCAAGTAGTCTCACATTTCCGACAATGTATCTTAACCCATAAGTAATTGTGCCATGAAGATATCTCAACAGATTCTTGGAACCAATCCAATGTATGTGGTGAGGTTCAACCATGTGTTGACTGCAAAGCATATATTTGGACGGGAGTTCACTTGGAACATCAATGCTCCGACGAGTTGATGATACTAAGTGGTATTTCATAAAATAGGTCCAACAGCACTACCGCTTAAATTCTTGAAGTCAAGATCCATCGGTGTGGTTACGGGCTTGCAATCCACCATGCCGAATCTCTCCAATATCTTCACCACATATTTTCCTTGAGATAGGAAAATCTCCTCTGGTTTCTGCCAGACTTTTAGTCCTAGGAAATAGTGCATAAGTCCTAGGTATTTCATCTCGAACTCAGAAGCAAGCTCCCTCTTACATTTGTGAATGAGAGGGTCTACACCTGTTAGAAAGAGGTCGTCAACATATAGCACCAGTATGAGAGGCTTGTCATCTATAACCTTAAAGTAAAGGTTGGGGTCAGCTTCACTCCTAGTGAATCCCAGCTTCATCAAGTAGTTATCGATCCTCTCATACCATGCTTGAGGTGCTTGCTTTAACCCATAGAGGGCCTTCTTCAACTTTCACACATGAGATTCTTGATCATGAATCTCAAATCCTTCAGGTTTCTCCACATAGACCTCTTCTTTGATCAAACCATGTAAGAACACAGTCTTGACATCCATATGATGTAGGTTCCATCCTTGCAAAGCAACAAGGGCTATGATCAAGTGGATGGTGGTATATCGGGCAACAGGTGCAAATATCTCGTCATACTCTATACCTTCCTTATGGGAGAAGCATCCAACTACAAAACGAGCCTTATACTTTTCCACACTTCCATCAACTGCATGCTTTATCTTGTAAAGCCATTTTGAAGTGACAACTGCCTTGTCCTGGGGTCTGGGGACTACATCCCAAACATCGTTCTTCATAATAGACTCATATTATTTGGTTATAGAATCCTTCCATACTTGATGATTGATGGCATCTGTGAATTATGAAGGCTCATTTTGGATGATCGTGCTCATGATGGTCAGGTATCCTTGATAACTGTTCGGTTTCTTACTTTCACGGAAGGTTCCTCAGGGTGTTGTGTGTCCTTCAGCATCATCAAGTGTCCCCCTAAGCCATGAAGGCCTCTTCCTTGAAGAGGAGGTCTCAAGTGGAGGAGGATCAATAGGATCCATGGGTTCTTCCACATCGTGCATTGTCTCCTCTCTGTTTTCTTTCGGTTCCCTAGTGTCAGCTTCTTGAGTGTTCCTCAAAGTAGGAAGATTATCCACCTTGCTAAGGACCATATCTTCATCAAAGGTGACATCATGACTAATCTCGACTTCCCTTTGACTAGCAACATATATTCTATATCCTTAGTATTTTAACTATAACCCACAAAGGTTCCTTTCTTTCCAGATGCACCCAATTTATTCCTTTTCTCTTTCGGCACATGAAAATATACCGGGCTTCCAAAAATTCTAAAATGAGATACGTCAGGTTTCTTACTGATGAAAATTTCTTCAGGAGTTTTGGAACCCAATGCTTGATGAGGGCATCGGTTTTGTACATATATAGCGGTGTTCACAGCTTCGGCCCATAGAAACTTCAGAAGTCTTTGATCATGGAGCATAGCATAGATAGCTTCCACAATCGTACGGTTCTTCCTTTCCAGCACACCATTCTGCTTAGGAGTATAGGGTGTAGTGGTCTCACTCTTGATGCTAACCTCTTTGCAAAAGTCATGAAACTCATTGGATTCATATTCAGTCCCATTATCAGTCCTTAGGACCTTGATCTTCTTTTCGGTTTAATTCTCGATCAAGGCTTTGAAGTGTTGAAACCAGGAGAACACTTCATCCTTCTTTTTCAAGAAATATATCCAAGTCTTGCGAGAATAATCATATGTAAAAGTGAGGTAATATAAATATCCTCCCAAAGAGTTCATAGGAATCATACCAGATATGTCTGAGTGAACCAACTGCAATATATCAGAGGTCTTGCTTTGACTTGAGGGGAATGGTCCCCTTTTGAGCTTCCCTTTGACACATCCTGGACATACACCTTCTTGCTCTAATCTGAACTCGGGCATCCTAGTTACCATTTTTCTTACATAAGGTAGAGCTTTATAATGAAGGTGAGCAAACCTCTGATGCCATAATTTGGATTGAAGAGATGTGTCACAAGTCATGATGGCCAACGGACTTCCTCTAACCTGATATAATGAATCAACTCGAAACCCAAGAGTAAAAGAATCTTTTAAGTTCTTTTTCCATACATGTACCTTGCCATCGCTGAAAGCCACCTTGTAGCCTTTGTCTTCCATTGCTGAAATTTTAGTATGAGAAGAAAAGGCAGAGGGATGACCTTTAAGTATGGGTATTTCTTGCTCTTCCATCCTTGTTTCTTATTGAATGCATCTGGCCATTAATTCATCAAATCCAGGAATTACATTATTGTTGAGAAGAGTAGTCCTGAATATATACCATTCAGATGGTAGTCCTCCAAGAGTGGTGAGTGTCATTTCCTTGTCAGGAATTACTTCCCGAATAGATAGGAGATCATTCTTGATCTCGGTGATTCTTAAGAAGTATGCTTGCATACTCTCATCTTTGCCCTTCTTAATTTCCTTTAGCTTATTTCTAAGAAACAAGACTTGATTTGCATCATTAACTTTAAATAAACTCACTAGTCTATCGTAGATTTCCTTGGAGGTGTTTAGCTCAGACTCATAGGCCACAAAGCATTTGTCGATAGAATCCTAGATGATCTTCATTTCTTTGACTTCTCCCTTGGTCCATTTGTTCCTAGCAGTAGCAGATGCATTTGATGGAGGCTCAACAATTCCGCCTCTCACATGGTCCAACACTTCTTGTTATTCTAATGTTAGATCGAGAGACATCTTCCATCCGTGTAGTCAGACTTCTCATGGAGTTTGTCTTCAGTAGGGAAGTGTGTTGAGGACCCCATGATTTCTTTCAGATAGCCTTGCCAACCTTCTCTTCAGTGATTTCTCTTGCTCTTGCTTGGGCTTTGTCTTCACCTCAGCTCGGATACCATGTTAAATTATAGTATGTTCTATGCTTAGAGCAGTTTACTTATCTTTCTTATTATTGTCCACAGATTAGCAATCACATGTACATTAAGTAAAGTGCAGATAGAGCATTTAAACGATTAACAAAAAACAAGCCAAGACAAGAGACACAAGATGTGGCGGCTAGTCGGGGACAAACCCCAATATGGGGAATCCCTTTGATAAAATATTCTTTTATCTTCAATAATTCATTAGAGAGGAATAGTACATATCAGCAGCAGTAAACCCTAGATCAGCCCTAAACTAGGGTGGCAAACCCTAGATCGAACTCGTTGGGTGCTCCCACTGAACGCCCAACTCGCCAACTCTCCACTGGTGAGTCGTTCACCGTGCACCAGTCCAAGAGTTTGCCATGCACTAGTCCAAGACTTCGTCGTGCATCAGTCCAAGGCTTCGTCGTGCACCAGTCCAAGATTTCGCCATGCACTAGTCCAAGACTTTGTCGTGCATTAGTCCAAGACTTTGTCGTGCACTAGTCCAGGATTTCGACATGCACTAGTCCAAGACTTTGTCGTGCATCATTCCAAGACTTAATCATGCACTAGCCCACATGCACCAGTCCAAGACTTTGCTGCGCATCAGTCCAAGACTTCTCTGTCCACTAGTCCAAGACTTCGAATGACCTGTTTTGGCTCACGTGTGAGAAAGAGAGTCTTTCTACGCAGGAGAGAGAAAAGACTCTTTTTCTGCACAGAAGAGAGAGAGATATGATGATAAGTGAGTGACAAAATGAGGAGGAGTCATCCTATATTTATATCCAAACGTTGAAGGTGAATAGATGTGTCTGTTGGGCGTCTGAGCCTACATAAGTTACTGGCCGACTTTGATAATTTGTCAATAATCAAAATAAATTCATATCTCCATAAATACTTATAGGAATCGGATGATATTTAGATCAATCCTACACCTCTCGATGAGAGGAATCTAGGAAAAATATTATTAGTCATGAATAAGGTGATCCACATGGAGTTTGGCCCTAGTTGCCAATTTTAACAGTTTTAATATCAAACCCTAGGGAGGTATAGGGTTGTTGGAATGTGGTTTTTTGGGAATAGGGAATGGGGCAGGTAAATTTGAAGGAGATGGGTGAAGGGATGTATGTAGTGGAGGAGGATATGGGGTATTAATATGATAGATTTTTGGAATGGGGAAATTGTTTGCAATGTAGGGGGTTTGGGAGCCTAGGTAGTTGTAGCACCTATGAATTAGGATTTACATACAAAGGTTTAGAGAGTATTTGGGATAAAAATGGTTTAGGGAATGGGAATGAAGGGGTAAGGGGTGTGTGAAAGTGTAGGGGAGTTGAGAGTGGAAGGGTAGTTTTTAGGGAGATACTAGGGTTTAGATGTGAAAATAACACCAAGTCTTCAACAAACCTTCAAAACATCTTGAGAATGATTTTAGGAGGAAAAAACATGTTTTTTCCTCCTAAAATCATTCTCAAGATACTAGGGTTTAGATGTGAAAATAACACCAAGTCTTCAACAAACCTTCAAAACATCTTGAGAATGATTTTAGGAGGAAAAAACATGTAATCTTCGACAGTTTCTTACTTGTGGGAGGTCGACTACAACTTTGGTGGAGCTGAGGAGGTAATTTTTTCTCCTGGACAAACACGCAGTGTCTGTGGGGAGTGTGTAGCACCTTTGGCAAGCACACAACGCCTGAAGGGAACACACAATGCCCGTGGAAAGTGAGTAGCATCCAAAAAGTGTACAGGTCCTGAAATAGAAACCTCCTCCAAACGTATAACTACTTCTAAAATATAAATTTAACCCTAACCTATTTAATGACTCATAGCTTAGGCATCCTCAAATTCTGCTAACCAACTCCAATGTTGTTACAATGACTCATCGTTTATTAACAATCATCATCTACCTAAATCTTCAAAAATTATAAGGTAAACTATGGACATTTATAATTAGTTACAACGAAAATCTTCTTATGGCAAGTGTTAAGATCCCAAGGTTAGATCATTAAATCCTAATGCCTTAGGAGAGAATATGCTCCTGTATCATTTTGAAATCTAGCAGTTCCTTGGTGTTAACTTGAATCCCTAAAGATGCAAATATTGTATTGAAAAGTCATGATCATGGTTATATGATTCAATATTTATGCTCTCCAGTTGTGATAAAATACTCCCCATATATGATTGAGTCTCAACACCATGCTTCTCCTTATGTTCATGATTTCCTTAGATCTCTGTATCCCTTTTAGGGAGATTATGTAATAGCATATTTTGCATTTTGTTTTAATTTCTTCCTCATTTTTAGACATGTATTTTTGTATTTGAACCTTGTTTTCATAATTCCAATTGATCCTTCACTAGTGATAATTCAACCCTCATAGTGTCACTCCTTAAATTGAATCTCCAACATCGATAAATAATACTTTAGTATTTTATTACTTCATGAGTCCTGAATGATCCTTTAGGCGATATAATTGTTGTAATAACTTTTGGATCTTTATTTGGAGCCATGTGAGAAAATATATCACAAATTTCAATAACCAAATGGATCTTATAATCAAAATTTATCTCACTTGTAAGTTATGCACCTTTAAAACCTTAATTTGGAGACTATCTAGATGACTTCCCTTTGTCTTGATATATCTCTAAGACTTGAGTGCTTATGAATATGAAATCTTGTCTTGTAGTACTTTGGTATGTATTATTTTTAGTGCCATAGATTTCACCACGGGCTTTGATGACTGGTTTGGATGATCTGGAGGGACACACACCATGTCCTTGGTTCCACGAACTTGCCCATGTGGCTCTTCTTCCTGGAGGACATCTGGAACGTATCATTTAATAAAACAGCTACGGAATCCGGGGTTGGCTGGGAAACCGGGATCAGCTGCGGAAAACCCTGTGTGAGCTGCGGAAACGCAGCACCTTGAACCAAAATTCTAAACCAAACACAGTCATTAGCATAATTAGGAAACCATGTAAAAAGTCCTAAAATACAATGATTTGAGCAATTTGATGGAGGGAATGAGTGGAAAAATAAGGAAATGAATAGGAAAAAGAGGCTGGGAGGATGTGTAAAGAAGTGTAGGTTTGAGGCTCAACATACCCCCACTTTGAAGGTGTTGCATGTCCTCATGCAACCAAAACTTTGTCATTGTTTTTAATCCATGTGCTCAGATGCTTCTGCCAAAACATCTAGCCTTCTTCTCTTTCTCCTTGTTGCCAAAATTGTTCTTGGTTTCTTGACTAAACACTTGAACCTTAAATTGATCAATGCCCTGCTGAGTTTCTTACATTTCCCTTTCAATTTTATGTTCTTCTTCTGCCAGAGTCCTAAGTGGAGCATTGTATTGTCATGGACCATTTTGTCCACTTTGCTTTGTTCTTTCAATGCTTCGTTTTCTTTTTTAATATGCCGGTTCAAGACTTCTAGTTCAAACACCTCCTGTTTTAAAGATTTGACCTGTTCATCAAGAGGCAATATAGTGCTTGGACCTACAACTGATTGCTCCAAGGCCTCCAAATAATTATATACCTCCTGCTGGTCAGGGTCAATTTCAGGTGATCTTCTTGGGCTATGTTCAAGATCAAATTTTGTTTGAGGTTCTGTCTGAAAGGGACTCTCTTCGTGTGGAGGAGTAGACTCAAGGTCAAGCTGAGATGGAGCCTTTTCAGGTGTAGCTTCTCCCAAATCAATGAAATGTGACTGTTTTTCCTTAGTCACACTCATTTTCCCCTTAAGTCTACTGCTTCTTCTCACTTGTACACTAGTGCTCTTTTGCTGGGCACTCTGTTTTTCTTTCTGCTTCTTCTTTGAGAGGGCAGTAGCTTGAAGTTGTGCTAATCTATCAGTCAAGGTTTGGGAGTCTTCTTCTACTGAAGGTTCAGGTGATGGTGATGCTTCATGAACAATTGTCTTCCCTTTATCCTTTTTCTGTTTCTTGGTTTTATCTCTCTCTTCCTTCTCTTCTTGGGTAGTTTCCTGAGTTTCCACAATAGGAGGATCCTGGGCAGCAACATCTCTCTTCGTTATCCTACTTCCTTTTGGGATTCTAGGAGAACTGCTGGCGGAAGCTTCAGTTACTTCTTGGAAATGATTCCAGACCAAAAAATTTTCCCATGTATCCTTGTGATTTTTCAATTGATCCTCTATGAGAATTCTAATGAGGCCGTGATGATATAAGTGGGGTTCAATATGGCCTACATTCTTTTGGACAGTGGAACTCATTTTCTTTAGGCTTCTTAGCAGAAAGTAGGGTAGATTGATGGCATGGCCTTCCATGAAATTCATCATAATTCTTGCATGGTACATATACATGGTACCAAAGCGGCCCTCACATGTAATAAACTTTTGAACGAGTAATAGCAATGCAGTCCATTCTTCCTTAATTACATGTACAGGAATCCCTTTAGTAAATATTGAAGTGTCCATACCTGGGTTCTTGAGCATGTTCTTCCATTCTTGATTTTCCAGCCCTCTGTTCTTGAACCATCTATCTCCCACCTGAGGTAGACTGGTTGCTGTGGCTATGGTATTCTCTGTTATTGTAAATTTCAGGTCCCCTACTTCCACGGTGTTTCCATTGAAGGACCGAGCAAATGCCTTTGTTACCTCCTTATCATATCCTCTGAAATTTTCAATGAAATTTAACCATTTTGCTTTCTTCAGTGCTTCCTTCATCTGAGGATATCCTTCTAAATATTTTGGACCTTCGGGTTCAGCTCTAAGCAGCTTTCCCATCTTCGTCTGAAGTTTTGACTATGTATGGATGCTCAGGGAGGATGCTCACGGGAAAAACGGATGAATTACGGCTGTAAGTGGAGTAGCCGCAATGCAAAGTGTATTATAGACTGTAAGTGGGGTTTGGAATAGAGCTGTGGAGTTTGCAGCGGAAATGGGAGTGAAAATGGTGTGAGTATGAGGGAGTAGAACACAAGAATGAGTTCAAATGCGTGCGGAAATGGAGTGATAAGTGGATGCAATAACGGTCGAATCCTTTAGAGCTGGGTGGCTTCGCACACATATCAGTATTGGCTGCGGAAATCATGGTAGTGAAGAGACGTATTATAATAGGTCACTTCTTTGTACGGCCAATAAATGAAACCGCAGTCCCATTTTGAGTTTAAATTAAGAGTGATCATGGGACCGTTAGAAGGGTATGAAGTGGATGAAGGATTATCGTGGAGGAGAAGTGGGATGATCTTTGTTGAATCATTACATTTAGTGGCTCTTCCATGATTTAATAACTATGCATAAAATGACATTAAATTGTTGTTTGGAAAAGATTTTGATCATACCTTCATGAGTTTTGCCATTTGTTGATTAAGGTTGCTGATCCATTATTGCTTTTTGATCTTGCAGGTGTCTCATATCCTTGCTACCTTTGGTGATGATGATGTGAACCTTTGACTGAGATTTTCCTTTGGAAACAGAGTGCTGCTAGTTGTAGAGACAGAGTCATTTCTAGCTGCGGAAACTGGTGCGAGCTTCGGAAACAGTTTCCAGCTGCGGAAACTAAGACATCTCCCTTTTAACTGCACAAAGTTAGTTAGGAAAAGACTAACTGAATGGAAATAATCCTAAAAAGGATTTTTATTAATGATATGAAATGGAGTGGATGGAGTGAAGTGAAAAATGAAATGGAATGAAAAATATGGAGTGAAGTGAAATGGAATGAAGATGGAATGATGATGGAAAGAGAGAGAGATTTTTTTTTTTGGGAAAATATGGAGTGTCAGGTGTCCCTGATTTTCACTCCACATTTTCTGTATAAGACCGCCAATCTGAGATTGGTTTTCAGGCTTATACACATTTTTTTTTTCAATTCAGAAGAAACAAAGATTAGGCTGATGGAGGAGAAGGATTCTTCTCCACTAGCCTCATTGCAGAATTTTCTTGAAACATTTTAACAAAGTCCTCTTTTGAGAGTGGCTTATGATAAATTTTCAATCGGTGGCCATTCGCAATGAGAGGAGTTTGAGACTCATCAATAGTCTTGATTCGAACTGCTCCATTATTAAAGACTTCATCAATCTCATATGCCCCAAGCCAATGAGTTTGAAATTTCCCTTTGAAGTCTTTGAACTTTGATTCAAACAGTAACGCCCAATCTCCCTTTTGAAACTTCTTTTCTTTGATATATCGGTCATGCCACTTAGTTCTTTGGTGCTGAACTAGATCAGTCCTTAGAATTGCATATTGTCTTATTTCATCTAGCTCATGTAGCTGCTCCATTATGTGCTTTTGGGCTTCTGATAGACTCATCCCCAACTGAACTGCCATCTTGAAGGTCTTGATTTGAAACTCAATGGGGAGCACGACTTCTTTCCCATAAACAAGTTCATAGGGAGAATGTCCTGTTGTGTTCCTCCATGTAGTTCTGTACGCCCATAAGGCTTCAGGAAGCCTCTCTGCCCAATCTCTTCTGTGGAGATGAATAGTCTTGGTGATGATGCTCTCAAGAACTTTATTTTTGGATTCCACTTGACCATTTGCTTGCGGATGGTATGGAGTAGATTTTCTATGCTTGATTTTGTATTCCTCCATCAGCTTCTCCATCAATTTAGATGTAAATTGACTTCCCTGATCTGTCACAATTTCTCTTGGGACACCAAAACGAGTAAAAATATCCTCAAAAAGAAATTGAATAACTGAATTTTCAGTGGCAAAAGGCAATGCCTTGGCTTCTACCCATTTAGTAACATAATCAGTGCAAACCAATATATACTTCTTTTGTTTAGATGGTGGATTAATAGGTCCAACGAAATCTAAAGCCCATTTCTCAAAGGGTTCGATGAGTACCTGTGATCGTAGCAGCATTTCATTTGAAAGAGTTGGTCTCCCAATTCTTTGGCAGCTGTCACATCTTCTGACATATTGTTTTGCATCTTTAAAGAGAGAAGGCCAATAATATCCTAAAGAAAGGATTTTATAGGCCGTCCTCTTGTCAGCAAAGTGTCCACCGCATGGTTCATCATGACATGCCTTTAGGATGTCAGGCATTTCATCTTCCCGAACACATCTTCTGATCACACAATCTAGCCCTGTTTTGAACAATTCATTAGAAATCCAGGAATACTTTGAGCTCTCCTGAATGATTTTCCTTTTCTCATTAGGAAATAAGTGTGGAGGTAGCTTCCCTGTAGCCAAA
>APFE030151102.1:116963-145919 GCA_000404065.3 Pinus taeda | reverse complement strand
CCATTTGCAACCAACGGGTTTCTTGTCTTTAGGCAACGGAACGATATCCCAAACGTCATTGTCATACATAGATATCATCTCTTCATTCATGGCATTAATCCACATTTGAGAGTTAGAGCTTTCCATAGCTTGTTTGATATTAACAGGATCATTTTCAAACATGCCAATGTCAAACTCATGTTCTTGAAGATATACATAATCCTTTGATTGTGTAGATCTTTTCTCTCTAGTAGATCTCCTAATTGGCACAGGCTCTAGATTTTCTTGAGGTTCATTTACAACTTGATCTTCAACAGGAGGAGGAACGTCATTACCAACTTTTGAATCTCCCACAGGCCCTAGGCCATCAACATTTGTCATGTCAATGTGAGGGTTTGGGTTGGGTTCAGGTCCATCAGTGTTCTCTATTCCATGTTGAGTTTCTAACTGAGTTGTTTGGGATGATGAAGTTTGTACATTGTCAAAAGATGTATTTCTAAACGCAATCGGAATTTGAACAAAACTAGGACTTTGGTCCATAGTCTCATTCGCATTCGTCTCTTCTTCTTCAAAAATACTATCTTTTGTCATATCTCCCCCACAAACTCATTATCCTCAAAAAAATTTGCACTTCCTGACTCGAAAACTGTATGTTCTGTTGGATTATAGAATTTGAACCCCCTAGATCATTCAGAATAGCCTATAAAGTAACAACTAACGGTTCTTTCGTCCAGTTTCTTTTCGCTTGGCTTATAAGGCCTAGCTTCACATGGACATCCCCAAACTCTCAAATGATTCAAGCTAGGCTTGCGTCCTACCCATAACTCGTAAGGGGTCTTGTTAGCTGCTTTAGTAGGCACTCTATTAAGTATGTATGCTACAGTCTTTAAGGCTTCTCCCCACAAATTCTCAGGTAGAGTTGTACGAGCAATCATACTTCTCACCATGTCTTTAAGGGTGCGATTTCGGCGCTCAACAACACCATTCATTGCAGGCGAACCTGGCAACGTATACTAAGGCACAATTCCGCATTCCTCTAAGTATTTTGCAAAGGGACCTTGACGTTGTTCTCCTAATCCATCATAACGACCGCAGTATTCACCACCACGATCAGAACGAATGGACTTTATATGTTTGTTAAGTTGTAACTCAACTTCCGTTTTGAACTTTATGAACACGTCTAATGCTTCCGCCTTTTCTTTTATTAAGTAAATATGACCATATCTTGAATAATCATCTATGAATGTGATAAAGTAATGGTCACCATTTCTTGTAGCCTTTGGAAAAGGACCACAGATATCCGTATGAATCAATTCTAAGACATCATTACATCTTTTTGCATCATACTTACGTTTATTAGTTTGTTTTCCCTTTATACAATTTACACAATCACTTAAGTTTGTAAAATCTAAAGGTTGGAGAATATCTTTAGACACAAGACGTTCTATCCTTTTCATAGAGATATGTCCTAATCGCTTGTGCCATAATGTTGCAGATTTCTCGCAAGTTAATTTACGTTTTCTATTATCTATATGCAGTGCCTCTGAATGTGAAGTGTCTATATCTAGAAAATAAAGATTATCATAAGAAGACATGATACCATAAGCAAGAAGCTTAGAATCTCGACACAAACTGAATTTTCCATTACCAAATGAACATACATAACCATTTTTGTCCAAATAAGATACAGAAATTAGGTTCCTTCTGAAAGATGGAACCACTAAAGCATCAAAACATAAATAAAATCCTGTCTTACATAATAATCTAAATTTTCCTATGCTTTCCACTTCTACTTTGTTGCCATTTCCTACGTAAATGTAGCGCTCTGCCTCACTTGGCTTGCGATGGCTTAGGCAACCCTGCATCGATATACTGATGTTAGTTGTTGCACCTGAATCTATCCACCAAGTATATCTAGATACAGAACTTAAATTAACTTCATAACAAACTAAAGCAAGAGATATACCTTTCTTTTCCAACCATGCATGATAGTTGGTGCAGAATTTCTTTGTATGTCCTGGCGCTTTGCAGAAAAAACAGTTCTTTTTTTCTTCTTTCGCAGAAGTATCTTCCTTCTTGCTTTTCTGCGCGACATTGTTTGCAGCTACCTTGGTAGGTCCCTTTTCCTTGGCAGTACACTTGCGCTTCTTTCCTTTACCCTTAGGATTAGATGTTACTACATGAGCACTTTCTCCCTTAGTCATTTTCTGTCTCTCTTCCTCCTGCACCAACTGAGCCTCAAACTCAGGTAGTGTCCACGTCTCTCTTTGACAATTATAAGTCATCTTGAATTGACTAAAGTTAGACGGGAGAGACAGAAAAATGAACTCAATGAGAACCTCATCAGAGATGTCATAATTATGCCCTTTCAAGGCACGTTGCAGTTTTGTCATCTCAATAACATGCTCTCTAACCCCTTCTTTTCCCTTGTATTTTATTGTTGCCAACTTCACAAAGAGTGTACTAACTTCAGTCTTTTTACTCTTTGTGAATTTTTCTTCAAGGGCCTTAAGGTATTTAATAGCGCCTGTCTCTGTATCAGGTATGATGCCTTGAAAAGTCTCATGGATCGTTTGCTTCATCACCATTATGCACATGCGACCTGAATGCTCCCATCTAGCAATATCAGCCTTCTCTTGAGGAGTTACCTCACTCTCTTTATTAGGCTTGGGGCGATCAAATCTCAGTGTTGTGTCCAATTGCATGATCCCTAAGACTAATTTCAGCTTTTCCTCCCACTATTTGAAATTGTTCCCCATGAGGGGCTTAATCTGACTTAGACTTGACATTATGTTTGGATCTGAAAAATTCAAGAACAAGGAAATAATTTAGATACGATGCGTCACAATTTGATCCTTAATCATAATTCTAAAATCTATCTAAAGGCATGTGTAAAACTATTTGCTCCATTAAAACTTTAGCCAAAACACTATTCAGTAATGAAACACCTTTGGGTGCAATCATTACCTTCAGGCACTTTGGTGCAGTGAATAAAGTACAAACATACAACCTTTTTGTCAATCTACCTTTGGGTTAGACTAACATATCCATGAACTAACGACCAGGCCAGTCAACGGGGGGAGGAGGATCACAGACGGATTACTTATGTTCTAAGCTCCCGATGCTTTTCTAGACATCGCTACTCCATGTGTGTTGCAACTTATTTTTATACACTACCCTTATGCACCAAACAACTTAGCAGGCGCCAACCCTCCTTTGGGAAAGCTAACACCCACGTCCATTGCCAGCACGTCATTTCAACTTGTCATGAGTCATCCTTGCAATCGTCTTACAGAGAGCGGTTCGTTTGCGAACATCAATGCTTGACTCATGCGAAAACAACACATGTATACTTAAAAAACACCTTTAGTTAGATTCCAAAATTAGTAAAACTTTAGCAATTTCTACAATGATTACCTTTTAGAAATGCTTCAATAATTTATTTAGAGAATACTAAATAATTTATTTAGAGAATACTAAATAATTTTATGGTTGCCATGATTAGCATCATTGTGATAAAATTTCCGTCCTATAAACTAAATATTTTGAAATCATATTAAAGCTCATTTGCCTTCACACGCGTAGCAACTAATATAACACAATATTATAGGTTCACACTAAATTGCTCTTTGCTTTTAATTTCGAGCAGAATTTTTTGCCTCACTCTAACAAACTTCCAAATACATTATAATAAAAAAATATAGAAACCCATAACATAACTTTCTGATTCACACTAAATACTCTCAGGCTATCTTAAAATTCTCATCTCCTTTGGAACAAACTCCGAAATCTATAATATACAATTATACTAACCAAAAGACTTTTCTCTATTAAAAACACAGTGCATAGATATGAACCAAAAATAAAGATAAAACTTCTAAAAGGAAAATACGCCCACACCATCAAAATCAAAGCCTATCAGTGAACATGATTTTCGATGATCACACAGGCTTGGATACTCACTTCGGATGTCAAGACAGACCTGCAGTGAGAGGAGATTCTGAAATAATAATTTGGACAGCAAAAGATGAATAGCATTTGATATCATTACATGGAATTCTCAGTTCAGAGATTCAATTCATGTCGTTGGAAACCATTGGTGTCTATTTATTATCAGTAGTGCTATTTGTCATCACTCTGAAGGGAATCTGTTAAAAGCGCAAGATTATGATCACTCCCACGCTCCGTGTTGTGTATGTTTATGAACCCGAGACAATCATAACTGACCCACAAAATTTTTCGATCTCTGGTTCAGAAACTCACAGGGAAGCCGCCCCATAAATCAAAGGAGAAGAAGAAAATTTCAAATAAAAAACTTCTCCAAGATCGCACGAAGCGCAAGGATGGGTTCAAATTCAAGATTTTAATTCAAAACCGCATGGGAAAAACGATTAAAGCAAAATTTTAACAATTCTTTCTGCAACAATTAAATTCGATATGAAAAATAGAAAGCAATTAAAACCGAATCAAACTGCAATTCTTACATAAGGGAGCTCTAATACCACTTGTTGGTTTTACTTTGTGGGTTTTCCTAATTACTTTAAACCCTAACCAAGCTCTACTCCTTTGTAAGAAATTAAAATTAATGCACAGCGGAACTTACTTTCCATCTTCAAAAAATCTCCTGGTCTTGACTTGAGTTATTGGCTCTTGAGTCCTTCCAAGAACTTGCAATCCTTTTCTCTGGCTATCCTAAATATTATGACAGAGTATCTAGTCTTCAATGGAACAGACCATTTTCTGGGTGATGGCAAGCCTTGGAGACTCAGCCCTTTTATAGCAGTGCAAAACCCTAATCCTAGGGCAACCTAAATTTAGCTAAAACAAGTCTGTCAAGAAATCTGAAATTTCGGATTTCATCATATCTCGAAATTGGGAACTTTCCAGAAAAACTGAAATAAATCAGAATAGATTCTGATTTCCTTATTTAGCTCAAATTTATTACTGCTATTATTTTAATCAACTATAATCGGTCCATGAACAATTATAATTGTTTAACATTATTCTATATGTATTCGTATCCAAATCCTTATTTAAATACATATAATGCCATGACTTAATTAATCACATTATTTGCCATATTTTAATCATTACATAAATGTAATTTTGTGATAGTATTTGATATCATAATCATAATGCATGTATGTCCAACTTAATTATTGTAATTAGACGTCTCTAAATCCAACATTATCTTCTAAGGTGAGGCCTTCACTCGTTATCATTTATAATTTAATACGTGATGAACAATTTTTTATTGATAGGGTAAAGCCGAAGTTGTTTTCGCAGGTGTTCACTATGGTAACAATTTTGCCAAATTTTTTTTATTAATAGGGTAAAGCTGAAGTTGTTTTCACAGATGTTGACTACACGAACAATTTTGTGAGAACCACCAAATTCTGAGTAGAATAAAGTATTTGAATAGTTTTCCTACCGTGTAAATTGATTTAGCATCTTCAAATTTTCATGAGAATAAAGTATTTTGAATGGTTTCTCTGATAGTGGAAATTGATTTAACATCATTAACCACTCATTTGCATACAATATTTCGAAGCTTCACAACCATAACTGAATTTCCAATATTTCAAAGCTTCACAACTATAACTAAATTTCCATTATTTTCTGGGCAAAGTAGCACACAATATTAGAAAGCTTCACAACCATAACTGAATTTCCAATATTCTAAAGCTTCACAACCATAATTGAATCTCCATTATTTTCTGGGCAAAATTGTTACTCCTTCGTGTTTTCAATATAATTGTCAAACTCTATAATACCTGTAATGATGGAATGTATATGAAATAATAATAGTCTATTAAATTGTCAAAAACATTAGTACCTGTAATGATGAAAGGTAAACCATATAATAATGATGACATACTTATTAATATACATAAATTGCTTTATGGTTGATAAATTCTTTAAACTAGTCAACATAAAAATAAGTGCCTATGTAATATTAATATCCTATTTTAATAACTTAATTTATAATTTAATAATTATATATTTTAGATATATAAATTAATTCTTATTAATAAGACTTAAATGTTATAAGAGAAATACAAATATTTTTAATTTTAAATAAAAATTATAATTAGCAAAATCACATTTAATTAGTTAAGTTGTTAATAAAAAAAAATATATTTGTGTCTATCACACAAATCAATGATAAATATATAAAATAATAAAATATTAAATAATAAAATAATAATAATAATAATTATTATTATTATTATTATAATTATTATTATATATAGTTATTATTATTATTATAATAGTTATTATTACTATTTATTATTAATAATAATAAATATTTATCAACAATTGATAAATAACTATTATATTTATTATATTAATAATTTTTAATAATAATTAATTATTTTTAATATTAATTAGTTAATATTAATCACTATTATTATTTAATAATTAAAAATATAATTAATTAAATTAATATAATAATAAAATTATAATAATTAATAATATAATAATTATTATTATTATATATTAATTATTAATGTTATAATCTTAATATAATATATTATCATTATTATTAATAAATATTATTTATAAATATTTCTTTATTAACAATATTTAGTTAATAATAATAAATGATAATAATAATAATATCTATTTATTAATAATAATAATTAATTTTTATATTGGGGCAGTTTTTGCCACATTGTGATGTTGGATTATGGTGTCATATTGAGAAAATATGTCATAATGTGACATTGGATCATGGTTGATTACAGTTATAAACACAATGGATTTATATTAAACCCTATGATAAATACTATAAACCCTAAAATAAACATGGTTGACCACAATTGATTTTGATATTGACACAATCTTTGTCAGAATGAGATGTTGGAATATGGTTGACCATGATTAATTTTCGTATTGAGACAACCTTTGTCACAATAGTTTAAATACTTTAAATTCTTGACCATGGTTGATTTTCATATTGAGAAAAGTCTATTTTAAACCCAAGGTATATAAACCCTAAGATAAATATTATAAACCCTAAAATAAACATGGTTGACCACGAATGATTTTCATATTGACACAATCTTTGTCACAATGCGACATTAGACTATGGTTGACCATGATTGATTTTCATATTGAGACAACCTTTGGCACAATGTGATGTTGTACAATGGTGGGTCATGGTTCACCATTATTGATTTTCATATTGAGACAAACTTTGTCATAATGCGATGTTCGACCATGCATGACCATGGTTGTGACAATGTAGAGAATAATATTAAACCCAAAAGATCAATATTGTAAACTCAAGATGTATAAACCCTAAGATAAATATTGTAAACCCAAAGGATCAGTATTGTAAACCTAAGATGTATAAACCCTAAGATAAATATTGTAAACCCAAGGGATAAATATTATAAACTCAAGGTATATAAACCCTAAGATAAGTATTAAAAACCTTAAAATAAACATGGTTGGCCACAGGTGAATTTCATATTGAGATAATCTTTGTTACAATGTGGCATTGGAGCAAGAAACAATCTTTGCCACAATGTCACCATGGTTATTGACCACGATTGATTGTAATGTTGAGACAATCTTTATCACAATGCAGCGTTAGATCATGGTTGATTTTCATATTGAGAAAATATGTCATAAAGCAACATTGAACCATGGTTTACCATGATTGATTTTCATATTAAACCCTAAAATAGACATGGTTAACCATAGTTGACAATGGTTGACTTTCATATTGACACAATCTTTTTCACAATGCAACATTGGACTATGTTGACCATGATTGGTTTTTATATTGAGCCAGTTTTTTCATATTGAGAGAATACTTGTCATAATGTGACATTCGTTGATTTTCATATTGAGAGAATCTTTGTCACAATTTGACATTGGACCATGGTTAACCATGATTATAAACCTAAACCTTATGAATAACATTATCCTCTAGGAATATGAACTCTTAGATTAATAAACCCAAGGGATTGATAATATAAACCCAAGGAAATAATAAACCTAAGGGATTATTACTAAAAACCCAAGGGAATAATATTAAACTCAAGGGATAAATATTATAAACCAAGGTATAAAAACCCTAATATAAATATTATAAACCCTAAAATAAACATTGTTAGCCATGGTTTACCAAAGTTGATTTTCATACTGAGACAATCTTTGTCACAATGTGATATTGGACCATGGATGATTTTCATATTGAGATAATATTTGGCACAATGTGACATTGGACCATGGTTGACCATGGCTGATGATGATTGTAAACCCAAGGGATTTATACTAAATCCTAGAATTAATATTATGAACCCTATGAATAATATTATACCCTAGGAATATGAACCCTTAGATTAATAAACCCATGGGATATATATTATAAACCCAAGGGGTTAATTCTAAAACTGCAAGGTATTACAAACCTAAGGGAATAATATTAAACCCAAGTGATTAATATTATAAATGGAAGGTATATAAACCCTAAGATAAATATTGTAAACCCTAAAATAAACATGGTTGATTGTGGTTGATCATGCTTTGTGTTCATTTTGAGACAGTCTTTGTCACAAAGCAACGTTGAACCATGGTTGATCATGATTGATTTTCACATCGATACAATATTTGTCACATTGCAACGTTGGACCATGGTTTATTTTTATAATGAGATTTTTTTTGTCAGAATGTGACGTTGGACCATGGGTGACCATGATTATAATCGCAAGGGATTTATATTGAATGCAAGGATTTATATTATAAACCCTGTGAATAATATTACACCCTAGGAAAATGAACCCATAGATTAATAAACCCAACATATTAATGCTATAAACCCAAGCGATTAATACTAAAAACTCAAGGGAGTAATATTAAACCAAACGGGTTTGTATTATGAACCCTAAGTATATAAACCCTAGGATAAATACTATAAACCCTAAAATAAACATGGTTGACCATGTTTTAGCATGTTTGATTTTCATATTGAGACAATAGTTGTCACAATGCCACATTTGACCATAGTTGATTTTCATATTGAGACATTTTTTTTTCACAATGTGACATTGGACCATGGTTGTGCCTAGTTGATCATGGTTATAAACTTACGAGATTTATATTAAACCTTAGGACTAATATTATAAACCTTATGAATAATATTATATCCTAGGAATATGAACTCTTAGATTGGTAAACCCAAGGGATTGATATTATAAACCCAAGGGAATAATATTAAACCCAAGGGATTAATATTATAAACTCAAGGGATTAATTTTGAAACCCTAGGATAAATATTATCAACCCAATGGAATAATAAACCAAGGGATTGTTACTAAAAACCCAAGGGAATAATATTAAACCCATGGATTTTTTTTTATAAATCCACGGTGTATAAACCCTAAAATAAACATGGTTAAACAAAGTTGACTTTCATATTGACATAATCTTTGTTACAATGCGAGGTTGGACTATCGTTTACCATGATTAATTTCTATATTGAGACAACATTTGTCACAATGTGACTTTGGTTGACCATGGTTGATTTTCATACTTAGACAGTATTTGTCACAATGAGACATTGGACCATGGTTGACATGGATGGTCATGTTTTTCGCAATGTGATGTTGGAAAAAAAAACAATTTTTACCAAAATTTGTGGAAAATGCCAGGTCAGATTTTGGTGTTGAATGGCTCCCAAGGGTGAAAAAGAGACTACAGCTTCTTCCGGATTTCACTCTTACAACTCGAAATAGTGGACGGAACTGGATTTCTTCACTTTTCTCGTATTTGGATCTTTTGCATTAGAAATCATAGACTGCGATGTCAGGGTCAAATGGGATTTGCATGATCAATCCATTCCGTAGAGCCTACTTTTCATCCCACCGCATCGGCGTAATTAGATAAAATATGTAGGTGGTACATTCGAGAAATCTTGTGAATGGAATTTATGGACTTGATAATTAATTGAAATAATTTATGTTCAGGGATTAGTCTTATTTTTCTCTGAACTGATCATGGTTTTGTCATTTCATAGCCGGTGTTTTATAACTCTTAAATGTTTATCAAGTATTCCATTGCCATATTTTTTCTGCAACCGCAATATATTCGACAATATTTACTCATTTCGTTTTTCGCTGAAGATATAATTCTATTACCGGTTTGTCTACCTACCAATGGAGGGCCTGTGTTCTAAAATTTGTACCCTTCGCTGTCTTGGAAAATGCCAGATTGGACAGCTTTCGGTGTTGAATGTCTCCGAATGACGAAAAAGAGATTGAAGCTTCTCAGGAACGGGATTTCCTGCGAGGGATCCATTCTGCAAAGTCGACTTCTTAGAATGAAATCAATGAACAGGAGGAAAAATGAATGATAAGTCAACAACGTTAGAATGAGAAGCTGCAATCGACCACATGGGGCACAAACAGAGACAATCTTTAGAAACCAAGGGACAAAAGATGTCGAGTAAACGATCCATTATCTCCTACCCCCGGTACATCCATTAACAGTCGTAAATAAAGTCAACCGCGGTAAATCCACGAGGGGTCAATATAAGGGAAACCTTCGACTAATAGTTATTGTAAATATGAAATAATAATAGTCAATTTATAACAAATTGTGGTAATCATTTAATAAATTATTACAAATAAATTAAAATAAGCCATACTTAAAAATAAGTATTTGATTTTAAACCAATAATACAACCAAATTATTTAGATAGTCATAACTATTTAAGTAATAACTATAACATTAATAACCTACTTTAATAATATAACTCAAGTTATAACTTTAATATATAATCTAATAATTATTAACAATTATAAAAAATAGCTATCAATAAAGAGTTAAGAGGTACATTGTTATAAAGTATGGGTATAGTTTTGTTTTTTTTTACTTTAACAAAGATTATATTGTTTCGTTTTAAAGATAAACATATTTTAGGATTATTGAAGTTATCTAAATATTAAAAGTAAATATGAAATAATTTATGTAAATATATTATATTAAAAATTGGGATAGAAAATATTAAAGGAAGAAAATAGTTTTTAATCTAGATTAATAGAAAAAAGAATTAGTTAGATGCATAATTATGAATTTTTTTTTTATCAATTCGGAAAAGTCAATAATTGTTTATATTAATTTATACATTAACGCACTTCCAAGGCACTAATAATACACACAAAAACATATTAATACGATATTACTATACATTAACACATGTCACCTATGTTTGTATTAATTGATTTGGGATTAATAGCTCAACCATGGTCAATAGATTAGGTTGGGGGTCATTCATTGAACCTCTTAGATATCACATGGTATATTAAACAATATCCCTGATTTGACTATATATTGAAAAATATCCATAAAAATCACATTATTTAAGCGCCTATCAATATTAACACAACACACCTTCCAAATTTAGAAAAAAAAAGCCCCACTTTCACTAGATATTTTAGGTACCCATTTTTTCATTGACAGTTTTATACCCTTCTATATTTTTTTATCAATTTTGAGCTCCAATTTTTATACCTTCCAATATAAAAACCCTTTACCCCCTACATATCCCCCAATATATTATGTCATTTTTTCCTCAATATATACCCCCCAATATATTATGTCATTTTTTCCTCAATACATACTTCCCAATATGAATGCAGGTGGTATGGTATTGGTTCCCTAACAAAGCCCCCACGGGTTGACCTAGGTTTACTAGTTTAACTAGGTTGACCTAACTTTATTAGGTTCGAGGTTTACTAAGTTGACCTAAGTTTACTAGATTGACTAGAGTAGCATAGGTTTCTGTGATAACCCTTAACTTAAATTTTATTTAATCCCTAAAAAAATAATTCATTGAAGTTCTTTATAACATGTTTATAACAATTCTGGTAGAAAATTTAGCATAATTAAAATCAATAGGAAAATTTCACTGCAAAATCCATACTTATTTATTTATTATTACTAGTAAGGAATTATATCGAAATCATCTGAAAGGAACCTGAAAATGGATAAGTTTGAGATACCCGATCTTCCTCAAAGCTTTTTGTGGATGAACTTCCTCAAAATCCTTCTCTAGACTAACTCCCTCATCTGCAATGTAAGATGCCTCATCCTGTTATGAGTTACTCCAAAATCTCACTCAGATCCGTTGAAGAAGAGTAGTTCTTCCTCTTTACTAGCTAGGGTGGATTTTTTCACCACTCGAACTGATTGCCACCAAGTAAGGTGTCTCTCTCAACACTAAAATTGGGAAATGTACAAGGATTTTCCCCACATTGTAAGCTACTAAAGCTCCCAAATCCCACACATGATAAACCAAATCTTCATGTCTTCAAATGATCTCATACCTCCCATCTATTATTATTATGGTTATCAGAATATCATGGGTCAATAGCATGGGTGTGAAAGCCATGAGTCTTTTTCTTCTCTGAAAAAGATCCATGTGGTCAATAACATGGGTGTGAAAACCATGGGTCTTTTTCTTCTTCGAAAAATACCCATGGCTATGATATTTTTTTATAGATAGTATAGTAAGCCGAGACGGTAAGGTTGAGCCAACTCTAAGGCTTAAGGCTTAAAATTACTTGGTATAAGGTAAGGTCTATAGAATTCATAAGGAAAGCCCACTTCATATGTATTTTTATAAATTTTGGTTAAGATAGTATAATGTAAGTAATGTGATGAACAAAAGACTAATAGAAACATGGTTTTACTTCACTTGGTTTGGTTTCTAGTCTCATAGAGCTCGTAGAGGATGTATTTTTTTTTTTTTTTTAATATGAATAGAAATCTCATTACTTATAAAAAAAAGTATAAGAAATATATTTTGTTACTTAATAATATTTGTTTTTAATACATTAATAAATTAATATCATAATTTAAATATTATTGTTCAAATATAGTCGTTACTTGAAATTATGGTCTCTACATTGCTCCCTATTTAAGCCTTTTCCATGGTCTACTTCTTCATTTGGTCCATGATTGGCATGATTGCATAACAAGACATACATAAAAAATAAAATCTTTTACCATAGTAATTACTGAAATGGCACGAGTATAAAGCATATAGATAATTTCATAGAGTTTTCGATTGATTTATAAACCTAGTAATTATCAACAAATCATGTTTATATTATTTAATCACAAATGTACTTAGCACACAATGAATCTTCCTAAGGGCTAGGCTTCATTATGTTGTGCACCAAAGGATCATATCTCGATGGACTCTGATAGGTTTAACATCACATGCATCTCTCTTTAAGTTTTTCCATGACAACGTTGCTGGTTGATTTACGTTCGGATTTTAAAATCTATTATATGCTTTGCCATGGTAACGTGGCATGAGCAGGCTTGTCCTACCACATTTGCCCACCTCGAGACTCTCGTTTCATCAACGATGATAAGGTTGAGTCTTTGATATGAGGGTTGGGCTTTAATCTAGAAACTATATTGCCTCATTTGTTGGTGAAGAACCTCATTACGCCCCTTCATTCTTTGGCGCTCGCCCTTGCTTCCCGAACTTCATCTCTGGTAGGTTTGGATCTGAGACTTAGGGCTTTTTTTCACGAGTTTTCGATGAAGATGAAGGATTCCGTGGTCAGAGTTGTTGGCTTTGCCTTCCCTATGCATAATGAATTTGGTGAGTTTTATAAAGATTCAACTCTACAAATTGTTTATCGTTGTCTCCCTTGTAATTAAAATTGTTGCTCTATTTAAATAGATGTTATACTCTATCTACAGGTGTAATGGAAACAGGGCAGATAGGCTCAGGATGTTTCAAGGAGGAATTTATGGATTTCCCTACTACTTCCATGCTCAATGGCTTATGGGTAAGCCTTACCAAACTGCTCAGGTGTTATATCAATTGTGTAGGTACATTAGTTGGGTGATTTGTTGCTAGATGCTCCTAGTCATGGGAGATTCCTATGGATTTTATAGTTGTGGGGCCAGGTGGAGCTTCTGTTTTTAATAGATAAGTTTTCTTCTCCATGCAGTTCAAAGTCTTCTCCTTTCAGAGATCTTACCAGGGTTTATTCTTTTCTTTCCCACTTAGAATCAACTGTCGAGAAATATAATCCTCCTCAGTGCCTATTTGAGGGCTTCCTTAATTTGGATGTGGGGCCTGTAGATGAGGTCGTACTAGCATAGTTATATTTCTTTTTTATGAAATTAGAGGTACTTTAAGGAATTCTCAACATAACTATTTCTACCTATTGGCTGAGGATGACAGACCTCTCGACGTCTGATGTAATTTAAGGATTCACTGGTCACTCTGTATAAATTGGTTCTTGTTTCTAAGTGCTACTTTTATATTTAAATAGTTTTGCTCTGAATGTGCAATGCTAGAATCCTGTGTGTGTTGAGACATGTTTCCATATGTTTAATATGATGATGCCTCTTGCTTAATATGTTGCTCTATTCTCATTTTGATAATGAATTACCTTGCTCTCATGGTGATGGCTTACTTCTAGTATTTCGTTGTCTGGTAATTTATAATGCTCAGTATTGGTGAAAACAGGATTACTGTGTTTCTCAGTTGTATTTCAGAATTCTTATTACCAAACTACTCAAAGGCTACAAAGAGAATCTTTTTGGGTATTATATATATATATATATATATATATATATATATATATATATATATATATATATATATATATATATATATATATATATATATATTGTGTTCTGGTTAATATTCAAGTATTCCTAACTTTGTAGGCTCTCTACTTTTTGTTAAATAACAACTCTATAAAGGGTTTTAGGAAAGAATTTTACAGGGATCCTTGTATTATAATTAAGCAGTCTCCTTTTTAAATAACCTAGTTCAGTTTTTTTTTTTTTTTTCTTATTGTTTGCAAGGTCCATTTGTTCATTCGTTCTTACTACTTTCCTCTAAGGTGCAAAACTATGCTATTTACCCCTATAAATTTAGTCTCCATTGTTCATGGTATTGGTATACTTTAGTTTATTTCTCTACTTAATAAAGAACTTAAACAGGTCCTTTTCGTGAGTTTAAGCTCTACCAGAATTTTTAGGATAATGTTGGTCCATTTAAGTACAAAAGTAACTACTTATGTACAGTTAAAATTGCATTATTAATGATTCCCATATAATACCTTCTCAATATTAACTATACCAGTTCAACCATCTCCAAGATATAATTAATGACACATACTACAACTTAATCAATAAATTAGTTCCAGGGTGATACCACCTACTTGAGTTGTGTAAAGAAGAAAAACCTCAGTTATAGGAGTCACCTTTTCTACTTGCTATTTTCGATCCTCCCGACCATGAGATTTTCCATCAGGAAGAAATCTCCCCCCCGAGTTTTCTTAGAAGACTGTATCCTTTCTCCAAGTTCTAACACATAGTGCTTTCGCTACCAGACTTAGCTACTCTTTCGTCTGACTTCTCAGCACAGTTCGTCCCCCTCTCCTCTACCTCCCTAGGGTTTTTTTTGGAGAATTCATATTTAGGGAGATAGTTAGGGCTTCCTAGCAATTGCCTAACTTAACTTCCTTGTTATGAGAAGTTACAAAATGTGTTAGTACTCAAACATTTTTTTTGTCTTTTCTCCTTTCCATAATAAACATACATTAATGCATAACTCAAATAATAGTCAAAATATTCAGTTTTTCTTTGTTCATACTACGGTAAAATAAAAAATTTACAAACTTCTAGAGACATTGCATCTTCCCCCCTGAAATCAAACATCATCTCGATGTTTTCTGGCTGTAAATAGTCCTGGAAAGGCTTCTTTCATGAGTTGTTCATCCTCCTAGGTGGCCTCATCTGGCCCAAAGTGTTATAATTGCACTTTAACCTAGGCGATAGCTTGTTTTCGGGGCATTACTTCTCTCCGATTAATTATATCCAGAGGCTCGACCAAGAATTCTCCTTCCAGTCTGATCTATAACAAGACAACAATTGAATTAGTTTTTTTTTTATTATCATTAAAATCTTTTGGCTTACCTAGAGAAAATGTTCTTACCTGTATATCCTGCCAACTAATTATATGTTTAAGATCACATACATATCTTTTCAATATAGACACATAAAAAGCATTGTGGATTCGAATATGGCTAGGTAAGGCAAGTTGGTATGCTACTGGCCCGACCCTTGCCAGAATTTGGAATGGACCACAAAACTAAGGTCCAAACTTAGCACACCCGCTCCATTGTAACATGTTCTTCTTAGCACGTACTCTTACATATACATGATCTCCTACTTGGAAATCTCTGAAACTTCTTTTACAATCTGCGAAGATATTTTGCCTATCTTGGGCGATCTTTAAGTTGGAATGCACTTTCTTAACCATTTCTTCCATTTCCGTTAACATCTTAGGTCCCAAAATCAACTAATCTTCTGGTCCCCCCCCGGATGGTGTGCAACACTTTCGGCCATACAAAACTTCAAATGGGCTTATTTGTAAGGAGGTGTGGTAGCCATTACTATATGCAAATTCCACCAAATGTAAATATTCTTTCCATTTGGATGGTTGTTGCATTACATATGTTCTTAGCATGTCTTCCACTTCCACTTCCTAATTCACCCGTTCTCTTTGTCCGTAAGTTTGATGATGATAGGTGGCACTGAAGTTTAGTTGAGTGCCCAACCCTTCAAACAGGGTCCTCCAGAAAGCTGATGTAAAATTTACATCACAGTCAGGAATTATGGTCTTTGGCAGCCCATGTAGCCTAAAAATATTTTGCATGAAAATATTGGCAATTTGTACTGCTCTAAAGGTGGACTGTAATGGTATAAAATGAGTTGATTTACTCAGTTTGTCTACTACCACCATTATAGAGTCATTTTTCTTTTGGATTTGGGAAGTCCTGTGATAAAATCAAGAGAGATAGTTTCCCACTTCCATTCTGTAATTGGTAATCGATGTAGTAACCCAGTGGGATGCTGATGTTCTATTTTAACTTGTTAACATTCCAAGCAGTGTGTCAAGCATTATGCTACATATTTTTTCATTCCTAGCCAGTAGTATTCCTTTCAGAGTGTTGTAATTAGTTTCTGGTATCCTGGTTGTCCCGCGTAGGGACTCTTGTGATATTCATCCATAATTAGATTTTTAATGTTATTTTGACTGTGTACATATAGTCTTTTCTTATAATTCAGCATTTCTGCGGAATCCATTAAATATCCTAGCTGATATGCGTGGCTGTTAGTATTTTGAGTTTGTGGTCCTAATTGCTGATATTCCAAGTCCTCCCTTGTTGCTTCTTTATTTAGCTCATCGGAGGTAGTTCGTGCTTCAATGTAAGAAACCTCATAGAGACAATGTACCTTTTTACTTAAAGTATCAGTTATTCAATTCTCCTTCCCTCTAAGATGTTTGATCTTGAAATCAAATCCACTTAGAAAATCTACCCATTTGACTTGTCTAGCATTTAAAGTGGGTTGCTTGAAATAATTGGTCAAGCTATGATGATTAGTCATTAACAAAAATTTCCTACCCATCAAATAGTGACACCACATTTTTAAGGCGTGAATGACAGTTGTCAATTCTAAGTTGTAGGCAGAATATTTCTTTTCGTTCTCTTTTAATTTCCTAGACTCATAGGCAATTACCTTCGCATCTTGCATTAATACTCCTCCAACCCCTTCCTTACTAGCATCTGTACACACAACATAGTCCTTACTTGGATCTGCTATGCTTAAAATGGGTGTAGTGGTACGCAGATGCTTAAGCCGCTCAAAACTCCTTTGACATTCCACTGTCCATAAATATTTTTTTCCCTTTTTCTATAGGAAGGTAATATGATAGGCAACTCTAGAAAATCCCTCCACAAACCATCTATAATACCCTGCCAAACCCACGAAAGATCTTATGTCAACTACATCCTTTGGTACTGGCCATTCCATTATGGTCCTTATCTGTTCACAATCTACGACAATTCCATCCTTGGTAATGATGTGGCCCAAGTACTAAATTTGTTCCTTAAAAAAATCACACTTGCTGAATTTAGCATATAGTTGATGTTCCCGGAGAGTCTACAACACTACCCTAAGGTGCTCCTTATGTTCTTCAATATTTCAGGAGTAAACTAGTATGTCATGGATAAAGATTAATACAAATTTATCTAACTATTGATGAAATATAATATTCATTAGACACATAAATGTTACGGGGGTGCTGGTTAGCCCAATGAGCAACACTACAAATTCATAGTTTCCATAGCAGGTCCTAAAGGTGGTTTTAGCTATGTCTTCCTCCTTGCTTTTGATCTGGTGGTATCCTGATCGTAAATCAATTTTTGAAAATATGGTCGCCCCTTTTACTTGGTCAAAAGGTTCATCTATATGGGGTAAAGGGTACTTTTTTTTAATAGTCAACTTATTCAGCTCATGATAGTCCATACACATATGTAGGGTCTCGTCTTTCTTTTTGACGAAAAGAACGGGGGCTCCCTAAGGTGACACACTAGGGTGGATGTAATTTTTATCCAGTGGCTCCTGTAATTATATTTTTAATTCCGTTAGTTCTGGTGTGCTCATTAAATAAGGATCTCAGGATACCGGAGCTACTCCTGGCACGAGTTCAATGGTGAAATCTATGTCTCTCTTTGGAGGCAATCCCAATATTTCTTCAGGAAATACATTTGTAAAATTCTGAATTACAGGTATACTTTCCAAGGTTACAGACTTGTCCTTGGAGTTGGCATAACAACCCTGAATGGCATAAGTCTTACATCCTTTTCTGATGCACTTTGCTAGTTGAGAGGCAATTATTGGTCATAATTTTAATGATCTCACAATGCCTTACATTTCCTGCTTACCTCCTTTCTCGTTCTTGTAGCAGATAGTTCTTTTTTTTAAGGTTATAATGGACCAGTGCTTTTCCAGCCAGTTCGTGCATATCAGGACATCATACGATCTTAGGGGAAGTATGTTTAGATATGCCACCAAGGGCTGACCTACTATTTCCAAAGGACAGTCATTGACCTTGGCCAACACTCGTCTCCTTGTCCCTGTTGCTAGTTGAACTAGCCAGGGGTTTTTACTTGATAACTTATAATTTACATTGTTAGACTAACTTAGGGCTAAGATAACTTAACATAGCTCCAGGATCAATTAATATAGACACAGTATGATCAAAGATTTTACCTTCAAATTCCACCATAGCTGGTCAGTATTCTACTTAATGATATTCAAGAGCAGCATTAATCTTTGGAATACTTCGAGCTATGTCCCCTATCATAGAGGCTTCGTGAATTTGCAAAATCCATTCATTTCCTTTATGGCCATGGCAGTTTTTAATATAATGTGGTCCCCCACAACCCTAGCATTGTACTAGACACCTAGCTATTGCTCCAATTTCATTTTTTCCTAGTTTCTCGTTGGATTTGGACTCATGGGGAGGTCTAAGTCTGGTTTGATTTCTGTGAAAATTTATGTTGATCTGACCCATGGCGGGTCCTTTACTAGTATTGCCATGATTTCCCTTATTGCTAGCAACAAAATTATTACCCTTCTTGTTAGTCCATTTCTTCCCCATTACTTCTCCTTTATGTTTTCTTTGCTGGTAGCATATTCTGGCCCTTCATATGACCTCATCCATCATTTTCGAGTTATTGAACTCAATTTTCTCTCTCATAAACAATAGTAAACTACTGACAAATCGTTGCACTTTTTCCTTCTCTTCTCGGATGTAAGGTACATATCGATGTAAGGAGGTAAACCTAGTAATAAACTCCTCCATTGTCTGTTGTTTGAGCCATAGTTCATGGAACTCCTTTGCCTTCTCGTCGTAGAATCGTTCAGTTAAATATATTTCTTTAAAGTATTTCTGAAATTTTTCCTAGGTTATATTTTGTTCATTTACCCCTCGTACAATTTTTACCTCCTCCCACCATAAGGTGGCCTTCCCTTGTAGCTGGAACATGGCCAATTGAGTCTTTAGGTTATGGTCATATTCATATAGCTAGAAATATTTATTCCTGTTAATCAACTAGGCTTCAGCTACCTCCTCCAGCTCCCCATCAAAGAGTGGCAGCTTTATCTTATGAAATTCTCCCTGTAATTTTGTCCTCTATCTCTTCAAAGTTTTATGTTAGGAAGCATTATCTGACTTTTCTTCTTGATTATATTCTCCACCCTCTGTTTCCACATACTTAGTTCAATACTCTTGTTCCCTTGATATATGTTCATGTTCGGGGTTGGGAATCGGCTAACGCTGATTCTGCTTGTCCGATAAGCTGTTCATAATATTTTCTTGTTCTAGTATTAGTCTTTAATTGTGTGCCCGTAGTTGGGTCATCTCATTTTTTAATTCCTACACAGTCTCTAATATCCTAGGGTTGGTGTTGCAAGCTTCCTCTCCTCACTGTACCCATACTTCAGGGTTGGTTTCAGGGAAAACTGCAGGTCTTAGGCCTGTCAAGTTTCTGTGAGGAACAATGTCTGCGTTCGGAAACCAGATCACAAAAAGATAGAAAAGATAGATCAATGCCTTAGAAATAAGCCTCTACGAGGGGGAAACCTCCTTTACATTACAAAAGTGAACAATTCTTAGATCATTCAAATGACAAAACCTCCTTTCTATATATAGGAGTCGAAGGGGTCACAATATAACCAAGCCTACCTAACAATAATAATATAAAGGCACAAAAATAACAATAGATGGATTATATGGAGCACAATAATAACAATATGGGGATAATAGGGGAAGAACAATATTAATAAGGGATACAAATACAATAGTAATGGGGGAATCACTAGTATTATAGGGACCTAACATGCCCCTCTCCTTCAAAAAAGTGTTTTCCTTAACACTTGAGTAGTTGCGGATGCTTATGTATAAAATTTTCATCTTACCATGTGGAATCTTCAGTGGATAAGTTCTTCCACTTGATGAGATACTTCGAAATTTATCGATTTCGTAGCTGTCGAGTTCTTGTTTCTGTGATTACTTCCAGTTCCAATATAATTTTTCCTTCCTCGTCAAGTTCTGGCAATATTGTTTGAACTGGGATCTTGTTGCCTATAACATTCTTTAAACATGAAACATGAAAAGTTGGGTGCACTCAAGAAGTTGTAGGAAGCTCCAATTTGTATGCCATAGTACCAATCTTTTGCAACACCTTGTATGGACCATAATACTTTGGTGATTTATTATCCTTCTTAGCTTGCTTGAGGGACATTTATTTATATGGTTGTAGCCGTAGGAATACCCAGTCACCTACATCAAAACTTCGTTTGCTGTGATGTTGATCTGCCTATTGTTTCATTCTATTCTGCACCGACACGAGGTTATCCTTTAAAAGTTGGAGAACTTGTTGTTGATGCTCGATGTGATGTTCCATTGCTTGAACCTTAGAATTTTCTCTTAAATATGATGTGATGGATGGTGGTTGATATCCATAAAGTGCCATAAATGGGGTCATTTTTGTTGCAGTATGGAAGAAAGTGTTATACCACCATTCAGCCAAAGGCAACCATTTGACCCATTGTGTCTGTTAATCATATACAAAGCAACGAATATATCCTTCCAAACATTTGTTTACTATATCAGTTTCCGCATCAGATTGAAGATGATAAGATGAGCTATGAGCTAACTGAGTACCAAAACAAGAAAATAATTCTGTCCAAAAATTTCCAGTGAAAATGGGATCTCTGTCACTTACAATAATCTTTGGGTTTCCATGTAGCTTTTGAATTGTTTCCATAAATGCAATAGAAACTTTACTGGCTTTAAATGGATGTGATAATGCACAAAAGTGTGCATACTTGGTAAGTCTGTCAACCACCACCATGATGACACTCTTTCCTTTAGACTTGGGTAAACCTGTGATAAAATCAATTGAAACCTCCTCCCAACGTTGGCTTTGAATGGATAAAGGTTGTAATAGGCCTGGGGTCTTAGTTTCAACTTTATTTTGTTGGCAAACCAAACTTTCCACCACAAACTTTTGAATATCTGATTTAAGGCCATCCCGAAAAAATTCCTTCTTAACCCTATGGTAAGTTTTTAAAAGTCTTGAGTGCCTTCCTAAGGGAGAAGTGTGCAATTCCATAAGAATCTTTTGTTTGAGTTGGGAATTTTTACAGAGGTATAAGCGATCTTTGTACCATAATGAACCATTTTTCCAGCTAAATGTATCATATGTACTGAAATCTTGTTGTAACTTTCGAATACGTGCCCACACTTCTTCATCATTATTCCATTCCTCCCCTACTTCGTTTATCCAATCTGGTTGGATAATAGGAATGACGCACAACAATGCTTCCACATCCTCATCCTTTCTTGAGAGTGCATTTGCCACAACATTTTGCTTCCCTTTTTTGTAGATGATTTGAAAGTCATAACCCAACATCTTTGTGACCCATTTTTGTCGCCCTTCAGAGGATAATATTTGTTCTAAAAGGTATTTAAGGTTATCATGATCTGTTTTTACCTTGAAGTGTATTCCATTATGTAGGGTCACCATTTCTTAAGTGCATGTATTATTGGCAACATTTCCTTCTCATAAATAGCTTTGTGTAAATACTTTCCCTTGATTGGATGACTTTCGAAAGAAATGGGTCTTTAATCTTGCATTAAAACAACACCAATTCCATTTCTTGAAGCATCACATTCCACAATAAAGGTTTTTGTGAAGCTCAGTGTAGCTAAGACCGATGCTTGGCACATTGCCTCTTTAAGATGTTCAAAGGCCTTTGTTGCTTCTAGAGTCCATGAAAATGCATCTTTCTTCAATAATGTTGTTAGAGGTTCTTCTATTCTCCCATAATTCTTAACAAACTTGTGATAATACCCTATCAACCCAAGAAATCATCACAGATGATTTGTGGATGTGCAAATTTTCCGTTCCTTAATGGCTTTAATTTTTCTAGGGTCTACCTTAACACCTTCATGAGATACAATATGACCTAGATATTCCACCTCTTGTACTCCAAAGAAACATTTGGAGCCTTTTGCATATAATTGTTTCTCCTTCAATAGTTTGAGCACCCTATCAACATGTTCAACATAATCCTTCCAAGACTTGTTGTAGATTAGTATATCATCAAAAAATACTAACACAAATTTTCTAAGGAAGTGTTTGAAAAGGGAATTCATCAAACCTTGAAATGTAGAAGGTGCATTGGTAAGGCCAAAAGGCATGAGCGAAAATTCATAATGACCCTCATGAGTTCTAAATGTTGTTTTCGAAATATCCTCAGTCTTCATTCTAATTTGACGATATCCTGAATCAAGATCCAACTTGGTGAAGTAAATTGATCCATGCAATTCATCCAATAATTAATCAATGATAGGAATCAAAATTCATCTTTAATAGTCAGCTTGTTGAGCTCCCTATAATCTGGACACATGTGCGATGATCCATCCTTCTTTTGTGCCAATGCTACTGGAGCAGAGAAATAACTTTGACTAGGTTGAATTATACCATCCTCTAGCATTTCTGCAACCATACGTTCAATTTCACTCTTTTGGGCATAGGGATATCTGTACGGCCTATTGTTTGGAGGAACACCTCCTGGAATCAAATGAATAGCATGATCCTAATCACGAATAGGTGGGAGACCTTTGGGAGTCTCAAATACCTTGGAATGATTGTCCAAGACTTTTTGGAGATCTGGAGAAATAGATGATTTCGATGTGGAAACATCTAGCAAACAAAATTGTGCAATTACACCTCGTTGTTCCCTTTTTAGAAGCTTTTTCATATTGTTAGAGCTTATTATCTTTCCCAGTTTCCCTGCAATACCCCTTAATTCAACTTGCTTTCCTTCCATAGAAAATTTCATGAGAAGTTCTTGAAAATTAAAAGCTATTGTACCCAAGGGTTGTAGCCATTGGACTCCTAGTACAACATCAACACCATCCTTTGGAATGGAAAGCATTGGGCTATTCAATACATATTATCCCATGGATAGCTTGATATTATGGCACTTTCAAGAGCAATTTATGGTTCCTCCACTTGCAACCATCACTTGACACTCTGATGCTAGATGTAGGAAGAAATTCAATTTTTTGCTATCTTACAATGAATAAAATTGTGGTACTTCCTGAATCAATCAACACTATTACGTTTTTCTTCTTGATATGTCCTTCTGTCTTGATAGTTTGAGGAGTGGTAATTCCAGCCAATGCATTACAAAATATGGTTAGATTCATTTTTTCTTTATCTAGGGTTTGTTCCTAGAGTATATCTTCTTCTTTTGACATTTATTGTTCCTTTTCTTCCTCCTCTTCACAATCTATGTAGAATAATTTCTTCTCAGCACACTTATGACTTTTAGTGTATTTGCTATCACAACTATAACAAAGCCCTTTTGCTTTTTTTTCTTCCAATTGTTGTGGTCTCAACCTTATAGGTTGTGGAAGGCTAGGGGTAGCAGCACTTCCATATTTATAGTCGTGAGTGGTAGGCTTCCTCATTGCCATAATTTTTCTTTCCATTTTTCTTGCTAACCTGAATGCCTTCTCCAATGAATCAGGTTCCGAAAGGCAAACCTCATGTTGTATATTATCCTTTAAAGTCCCTATGAACACATCAATCCTATGCTCCTCTGGAATATCTTTTACCCTTATGTTCAATTTTTGGAAGTCCTCAATGTTCTTTATCATTGAACCTTTTTGTTTGAGACTTATCAATTGGCTAAAAAAAGCGTTTCTTTTTGTATCCTCATAATATGCTATCATTTCTTCTGTAAAAATTGCCCAAGTGACAATTTGTTTATGAGAGCAAAGCCATCAGTACCATACAAACTGATTTGGTTCCAAATATAAAGTTGTAATACGTACCTTTTGTGTGTTTTGCACATTATGGAGATCGAAAAATTGCTCCATCTGTAGTATTCATGTTGCAGGATCCTTGCCATCAAACTTCCTCATATCGATTTTTGGAATATGGTGGGTCTTAAATCCAACATTAGAGTCTATGAAATCATGATTAAAATTTCTTTTGTTCTCATCATGTGTTTCCTTTACTACTATTTCACCATTAGTGACCATTTCTTCTAGCAACTTATTCAAATTTATCTTCAATTCTTCCATCTTATCGTCCATGCCATTCATCTTAGCTTCCATCTTAGCGTCCATGCCATTCATCTTAAGTTGCATGCCATTCATATTAGCTTCCACGCCATTCATCTTGGCTTCATTTACCTTTAGTGAGAGTGAAAATCATTGTACTTGGTCTTGTAATTTTGATATATCATGTTGCATTTCTTCCTCTTCTTCACAAGTCATGCTTGAGCTTTCAAGTTGCTTACTAGGTGTTTCCATTTTCTTTCTTGAGGCCATTAATTAATTCTAATAATTCTTCACTATTCCCTTTGAATTCCTTCAAACTAATTTTTCAAACCAATCTTATGTAAAATAAAAAAAAATTACACACCTTTTTCTTCACTTTGTAAGAGCTCGATATTGAATCTGTTGTATATTTGTAGCTGCGGATCTCTAATATCTGAAATCATGTGCTCTGGTAGCCCTTTGAGTCCTCTTTCTAACCCCGCAAGTCTGATCAAGATTGTATTTTCCAAGGAAGAGTTATGCCAAATCTCCCACGATGACCTGATTATAGACTAGTTTAGTAGATCGAACTTGTATGACGTGCGACGTCTCACTGTTCAACCTTAGGTTCTAAAAATCATACTCACAAAAATACAGTTTGTCCTCTTTCTGTAATTCTTACTAAAATTCAATCTGATATTCAGAGCGAAAGTTATGATTATTTTCCCAAGGTGACATGTTTGAAATGTAATTTAGGGGTCTCCAAAAACCCTAACTTCTTCAGATCATTTCTCTAAGAATATAGCGAGTCAAGCTTTGAAATTCCGACCCAAGTTTCAGCGCAATTTTGTCTCAAATGGGTTTTTTTTTCGCTTCTGAAACGTCACAGAAAAACATTATAATGAAAATTCCACGACGTCGTGTTTGGAGTAGTGAAACCCTAGAATCCAAAGCTCTAATACCAAATGATAGGAAACCATCTCAGAAAAAGATAGAAAAGATAGATGGGGTAACCTCCTTTACATTACACAAATGAAAAATTCTTAGATGATTCAAATGAAAAAACCTCCTTTCTATATATAGGAGTCTAAGGGGTCACAATATAACCAAGTTGACCTAACAATAATAATATAAAGGCATAAAAATAATAATAGAGGGATTATATGGGGCACAATAATAACAATATGGGGACAATAGGGCCACAACAATATTAATAAGGGATACAACTACAATAGTAATGGGGGAATCACTAGTATTATAGGGACCTAACAGTTTGTACTTCTCATGTTATTCCTTTGCCCTTTCTCTCTAAATACACACAAAATTTCAATTAGCAATATTTATTTTTACTTACTTGTTCAGCTCTAGAGGCCTCAGTTTGGTAACCTTGGCTCTCATACCACTTTTCATGCCTCCATAACAAAACATACATAAAAAAAAATTCTTTTACTAATTTCTGACATGGCATGAATATAAAGCATATAGAGAATTGCACTGAGTTTTCGATTGATTTATAACCCTGGTAATTATCAACAAATCATGTTTATATTATTTAATCACAAATGTACTTAGCACAAAATGAATCATCCTAAGGGTTAGGCTTCATTATGCCGTGCAACAAAGGATCATATCTCGATGGACTCTGATAGGTTTAACTTCACATGCCTCTCTCTTTAAGTTTTTCCATGACAACACTGCTAGTTGATTTAAATTCGGATTTTAAAATTCATTATATCCTTTGCCATGGTAATGTGGCACGAGTAGGCTTGTCCTTCTATAGTTTCCCACCTCGAGACTCTCGTTTCATCAACAGTGGTAAGGTTGATACTTTGACCCGAGGGTTGGGCTTTGATCTAGAAACTATTTTGCCTCATTTGCTGGTGATGAACCTCATTATGCCCCTTCATTCTTTGGCACTCGCCACTGCTTCCCCAACTTCCTCTTCGGTAGTTTTGGATCTGAGAATTAGGGCTTTGTTTCATGAGTTTTCGATGAAGATGAAGGATACCGTGGTCAGAGTTGTTGGCTTTGCCTTCCCTGTGCAAAATGAATTTGGTGAGTTTTATAAAGATTCAACTCTGCAAATTGTTTATCATTGTCTCCCTTGTAATTAAAATTGTTGCTTTATTTAAATCGTTGTTATACTCTGTCTGTAGTGTAACGGAAACAAGGCAAATAGGCTCAAGATGTTTCGAGGAGGAATTCGTGGATATCCCTACTATGTCCATTGCTCAATGGCTTATGGTTTAGCCTTACCAAATTTCTCAGGTGTTATATCAATTGTGTAGGTACACTAGTTGGGTGATTTGTTGCTAGATGCTCCCAGTTGTGGGAGATTTCTATGGATTTTACAGTTGTGGGGTTAGGTGGAGCTTTTGATGTTAAATTTATATAAGTTTTCTTCTCCATGTAGTTCAGACTCTTCTCCTTTTGGAGATCTTACCAGTGTTTATTATTTTCTTTCCCTCCTAGAATCAACTGTCGATAAATATAATCCTCCTCAGTGCCTATTCTAGGGCTTCCCTAATTTGGATGCGAGGCCTGTAGATAAAGCCATACCAGCATAGTTATATTTCTTTTTTTTGAAGTTAGATGAACTGTAAGGAATTCTCACCATAATTGTTTCTGCCTGTCAGCTTAGGATGGCAGACTTCTCGCGGTTTGATGTAATTTAAGGATTCAATGGTCGCTATGTATAAATTGGTTCTTGTTTCTAAGTGCTACTTTTGTATTTAAAGAGTTTTGCTCTGAATGTGTAGTGATGGATTCGTGTGTGTGTTGAGACATGGTTCCATATGTTTAATATGATGATGCCTATTGCTTAATATGTTGCTCTGTTCTCATTCTGATAATGAAGTACCTTGCTCACATGGTGGTGGCTTGCTTCTAGTCTTTCATTGTTTGCAAATTTATAATGCCCAGTATTGGTGAAAATAGGATTACTGTGTTTCTCGGTTGTATGTCAAATTTCTTATTACCAAACTCATCAAATGCTACAGAGTGAATATTTTTGGGTATTCTAGAATATATTATATTAAATATATAGTATATATATATCAGTATTCTATGCTCTAGTTAATATTCAAATAATCGCAACTCTGTAAGGTTCTCTGCCTTTTGTTAAATACCAACTCTGTAAAGGGTTTCAGGAAAGAATTTTGCAGATCCCCTTGTACTATAATTAAGCAGTCTTCTTTTTAAATAACCTAGTTCAATTTTTTTATTTTCTTATTGTTTGCAAGGACTATTTGTTCATTTGTTCTTACTACTTTCCCTTGAGGTGTAAAACTGTGCTATTTGCCCCTATGAATTTAGTTTCCATTATTCATGGTACTGGTATACTTTAGTTTTTTTTCTCTACTTAATAAAGAACTTAAACAGGTCCTTTTATTGAGTCTAAATTCTACTAGAGATTTTAGGATAATACTGGTTCATTCAAGTACGAAAGTAACTACTTCTGTACAGTTCAAACCACACTATTAATGGTTTCCATATAATATCTTCTTAATATTAACCCCTCAACACTATTCACAAATCCCTTAGATCAGTGAAAGATCCCATTGATCCTAAAGATATGAAAGGTGTCTACTTGATCCCCTGTTCTTGTGGGACCCCCTATATCGGAGAAATAAGGTGCTCCATCCATCAAAGGATTAGCGAACATGCAGCAGACCTAATACATGGAAGAACCAAGTCTTCAGCGTTAGCAGAGCATGTGGAAAAGACCAAGCATCATGTGTGTATTGAGGAGGCCAAGGTTATTGCCAGAGTTGCTCAGTTCCATCACCGTAAATTTAGGGAAGCTATTGAAATTGAAAGAAGGCTGAGCAATCTCAACAGAGATGATGGCTGGAAGATTAGTAGTTGTTGGATCCCGACCCTTTCTTCCTAGTCTTGCCCTTTCTTGCTTGCGTTGATTCCACTTTTTGTCGTTGTTTTTCCTAGGCACCTTGTCTTGTCCTTCCTCCTAGGGTCTCTCATTTTAACTATGTATATATATATATATA
>APFE030151102.1:55723-106466 GCA_000404065.3 Pinus taeda | reverse complement strand
TATTTTATATTATTATATATTCACATAATTTAACTAATTTCCATTAAATCTTGACTCTGGTCCTAAAGTCAAAATTAGTCGTTAGTCAAAATAGCCTTTGGAGTCTCTGCTCAGGAGTCGTCTCTGCTCACACTATTTAACATGCTACACTGGATCTGTTTCTTCAACTTGTCTTGACGATGAACCACACTTGTTGGTTCGAAACATGTCGACAAATGATTTATCTTGTGATTTACGCCGAAGAATTTCTCTTAAAATTAAAAAAATATTATATATTAATTTACCATGTATTTTTTTATTATCTGTGATTTGGCTTGGTCTATGGTTTGAGGAGCCACAATTCTAAGTTGTCAAAGTCACTCACTCATCACACTAAATTTGGGCCACAACAGGTTTTAGTTGACTAGATTTTTTAGATATCTCCTCCTAGCACAGGGAACAACCACCCTCTAAGACTTAGATGGTGAGTGGCTTTATTGATAAGGCCCATCCCCAACTAATTGTGCTAATAAGACTTGAAAATGTGTAGTTTTCTTTATTTATATAATATCATTTTAAAAAAAGATCATATATTAATTTAGTGTGTAACTTTCTTTATTCTATTTATTAAAAATAAAGTTCCTTTTTTAAAAATAGAACATTTTGAAAAATCAATAATAATTGAAAAATAAAATTATGTTTATAAATAATAATTTATTATAATATAAATATTTTGTGAAATAAAGTAGAAAAATATTAAATATTTTTTATAAAAAAATAATAAAGGTATATTTTTTGTTTTATATATATTCTTTTGTAAATCAGAATTTTTTTGTTAACTGTTAATGTTGATATTTACAAAGTTGGTCTAGCAAATTTTATTGGCTTTCTCTCCAAGCTCTATCTAAAGGATGACAAACATTCCAAAAATTACATAAGCTTGCCCACCATAGCCCTAGAGGCCAAAAATTCCAATAAACTAACAAAACTAATAAAACTCGAGTGGAGATACTTAGTCATTCTAGGTGATAGAAGTTGGATTATTAGTCCAATGTTGGAATATCTAGTCCAATCCTAGTGGACAGGGAGGGTGGTGAGCGAAGCCAATGTGTTGCTCCAGGTATGTGAGGGAGCTTCGAGTTGCTCCAATTATACCTACCAATATAAAAACCCTTTACCACCTTATATATCCCTCAATATATTGTGCTATTTTTTCCTCAATATATATCCCCCAATATGAATGCACTTGATATGGTATTGCCCCCCAATGAAGCCCCAGTGGTTGACCTTGGCTTCAATAGTTCAACTAAATGAATCTAACTTTATTAAGTTAGATGTTTACTATATTTACCACATTAACCTAGGTTTACTAAATTGACTAAAGTGGCATAGGTTTGTGTGATAACCTTTAACTTAATTTTTATTTAATTCCTAAAAAATAATTCATTAAAATTCATATAAAATTTAGCAATAGTTAAAAAAAATAAAGCAAACTGCACACCTTTATTATTTAATTTATTATTAAAAATGTTATTTTTAAAAATTTATAAATAAAAATATAAAAAATAATATGATTATAAAATGCACCATGATTTTTCTAAACATATAATATTAATAAACTATAGTATTATAATAAAACTCGTTTAAAAGAATATCCTTTATCTATTAAAACTAGATCTTATCATTTTGTATAATACATATTTAAACTCAAACACTAAATTCAAAAGGATCACGGGTGTGAAATTGGACTATCGTCCGGGATATTATCAGGAGCCTGAATGAATCATAAGATTCCTCTGTTTCTTCCCAATTACTACTGCGTGGACCTAAAAAGCGGTTCGAGCCAACCGAGCATAACTTCCTACTATCTTTTGCCAAGAGTTCATTTCTATACAAAGTTGTAATTTCTAAAAAGCTTTTCCCAAATTTTGAATTCGTTTATTTAAATTTCAGAGCCTATCTTTCGTTTATTAATTTTAGATTTTATTAATCTTTGCCGAGGGAAATAAATTCAACATCATTAAAATCTAAAAATATTTAAATAGTTATATTAACGAATATTTAAATAATTAGATTTTATTTCTATGGGTTAACCCCAATATCTAAAACTTTCTTACAAAAAATTTCAAAATTTTACTTGAATTTCCATATTTTGTTGGCAAAATTGTTACATCATCTGAATAGTATAATGATGGAATGTATAGGACATAATAATAGTCTGTTAAAATATATATGAGATAATAATTGAGGTAATAATGATGACACAGCACGGCACGCTTTTAGCTTCCCCACCTGGGTTCAATTCATGGTTATACATGTTGTGTTGCCGTCTATTGACACAGCTATTGTAATCATCGGAGGGGGACTATGTAAATATTGTAAATATTGTTTCTGGGTTAATATAATGCTTCTTGAGAGAGATTTACCCCTTATTTTAAAAAATAATTAATAATATTTTCTAAATTGCTTTATGTTTGAAGAGTTTTTTATCCCAATAAATATGAAAATAGGTATTTAATTTTAAATATTTATATAATAATATTTATATAATACATTATAAAAATTGATATAAATAATCAACACTAACGTATTTATTTTAAATATTTTATATAATAAAAATAATTTATATAAATAATTATAAAAATATTATAATAATAATAAATTTATTAATAGAATTAATTATTTTGATTATTTAAGTCCTAATTTAAATATTATTATTAATTTAATTAATTATTTTAGGTTTGATTTAAATATTATTTTAATGTTAATTAATTATTTTAGGTTTGATTTAAATATTTTGTTTAAGTTTGATTATTTATTATTTATATTTGTTTTTAAAACTTTTAAAATTAATTGTTTTTTGATTATTTAAGTTTCCACCCAAATATTATTTTTATTTTATTAATATGATTGTATTAATTGGTTTTTCTTTTAGGTTTGTTTAAATCTTATTTTATTTTTATTTATAAAATATTCATTTTATTAAAAATTTTTTTATTTTTGGTAATTATTTCTTCAACTTTAGTATTAACAATTATATTATAACAATTATTTCTTTATATTAAAGTATTATTTATTTAGTCAAATCTAGCTTTTATAATATAATAGCTAAAAAAAATAATTAAGCATCTTATTGTAAAATGGACCATTTTGTTAAATAAAATTTTCGTTTTATTCATTATTTTCCTCAATTTAATATTAACAATTATTTCTTTATATTAAAGTGTTATTTATTTAGTCAAATCTAACAATTTTGTTTATATGAAAATATTATTTAGTCCAATCTAACAGTTTTGTTTACATGAAAATTATTATTTTATTATTTATAACATAATAGCTAAAAAATGGAATTACGCATCTTATTGTAAAATGGACCATCTTATTTATTTAGTCAAATCTAATCGTTATAATACAATAGCTAAAAAAAGGAATTACACACCTTATTGTAAAATGGTCCTAATAGCGAAAAAAAAGAATTACACACCTTGTTATAAAATAGACCATTTTGATAAGAAAAGTTTGCTTATATATAAATTAATGCTATAAATAATAATGATGAGCATATCATGGAGGAACTTATTAGAATTGGAATGAATCTCAAATGCCTAGGAAATTGGTGGGCAAGAAGCCACCTGGCACAAATCTAATTTTTAAAAATTATTAAAAATAATGGACCAATTTGCTAAATAAATGTTCTTATATATAAATGAATATTTAAATATAATAAGAGACTTATATAAAGCAACTTATTAGAATTCCAAAATTTTCAAATCCCTAAGCAATTGGTGAGTGAGGGTAACACACTACACCCATTGATAAGCATTAAGACTAAGCATGTGCTGAGCATATTTCCTTGGCAATCAATCTAAGCCTTCAATTTCTTTTATTATTAAAAGTAATGGACCATTTTGCTAAAAAAAAAATCTTATATATAAATGAATTTATAAATAATAATGAGGAGCTTATCATAAAGAAACTTATTAGAATTCCAAAAATCTCAAATCCATAAGCAATTGGTGGGCGAGGGTAACACACTACACCCGTCGATAAGCATTAGAACTAAGGATGTGTTGAGCATATTTCCTTGAGAATCAATCTTAAGCCTTTAATTTTTTTTATTAAAAATAATGGACCATTTTGCTAAATAAAATTTTCTTATATATAAATGAATATTATAAATAATAATGAGGAACTTATCATAAAGCAACTTATTAGAATTCCAAAAATCTCAAATCTCTAACCAATTGGTGGGCGAGGGTAACACACTACACTCGTTGATAAGCATTAAGACTAAACATGTGTTCAACATATTTCTTTGAAAATCAATCTAAGCCTTCAAATTTTTTTTTAAGTCAACAGATCCTCATCCATCTCCACCTTAAGTTGAAATAAAATAAACTATGAACAATAATTTAAATATGTAATTAATAATGATTACAAATAAAAATTTAAATATGAGAGGCTCAAAATAAAAAAATAAAAAAATTAAAAAAAAATAAAAAAAAAATTAACAAAAAATTAAAAATAAATATCAGTAATATTATTCAATTTATTATAAACTTTGATTATCATTTAATAAATTATTACAAATATACAATACCTTGAAAAATAATTATTTAATTTTAATCTTTTTGAATGCAACATTTAGTTAATAATAACTAAGCATTGTTTTTCAAGAGAACTCTCTACCCATGAGAATATTTCACAAATTACTCTCTTTAATCAATATTCACTTCCAGGAAAAGGACTACAAAATCCCTTTTTAAGAAAAGAGAATTCATCCTATCTTTTCATACATAAACACATATTCATGTTATATAAAGACAATAAATGTTACTTATCTTTTAATGTTGCAAATATATATAGTAACCATCTTTTCCTACATATAGTAATAACAACCTTTAACTACATGTAGTAAAATATTTTCTCTACCAAGAAAATATATATAATAATAATCAATACTTATCTACATGCAGTAATATATTTTCTTTACAAGAGTAATATATAAACTTTATCTACATGTACTAATATATTTTTCTTTGCCAAGAAAATATAAACAAAAATCTTCTCAAGAACTTTAGATGTCTCATACATCTCTTCTCAAGAGGATATCTTGGGTACTTAGCAAGAACCTTGTGTAATTTATCCCAAAGAATAATAAAGCTACCTAGCTTTTAACACTCTCAAGAAATCACAAAACTACTTAGCTTTTACTCTGAATAAACTAAGCAACAAATATTTAAAAGAGGACTTATATCTCTGCAATATTTTAATGCATAAGAACTTTGCAGTACCTTGCAATACTTTGTGCACAAAATTAAGGAATTTACTTTAAGGAACATGAACAGTATTGGCCATATCTTTTTATGCAAGAGATTTACTTATCTTTTTTAGTTGTACCAGCAACTGGAAAACGAGGGCATTATTTCCTTCCATCGGAGAGAAGCAACTGAGAGCCGGGTTACAACATCTTGACATTCCGACTTCATTGGAGTAGTAAATTACCTGGCTATCAACCCCACACCCGTGGCCTCAACAACGATTCATGCCAATATACGACTCTTTGCTGCAGCATTAACGAACAATCATGCATTCCCAGGTTTTGACATCTGCAATTTCTCCAAGGGTTTCCACACAACACAGTGCTCCAGCAAACAATGTTCCATGGGAAATCTTCCTACAACAAACAATGCTTCTTAATGTAACTGCCTTAACATTTCAACTAAATGCCCTAGCGACGCACATTTGCATGGCTCGAAACCTTCCAACAGGCATCTAGAGAGGCAGTGATACAATAATAAGGGTTTCTGCCCAAGCTTGACACTACTAAAAATACATATCTCTTTCTACATTGAAACCGGACATTAAAAATCAGATGCCATGCTTGAATTCAAGCCGATGAGACTGGCAGTGGAAACTCATTGTAAGACTCCGTTAGATGCCATGGTGCGCCAAATAGAATCCAATGATTAACTAATCAAGATACCATACTTCATATTTGTAAGCTTCTGCCGATCAAAGTCTATCTCACCAAATAGAATCCAATGTTTAAAAAATCAAGATACAATGCTTCATATCCGCAAGCTTATGTAGAGTAGAAACTGGGCATGGAATCTGCATAACTGTTTTCCATGTGCGTTAAATGCATTGCTGCAAACTGCGTATTGATCATTGTAAAGAATCATTTTGGAGTTCCAATACATTGAATGCCATTAGTTCACTGCCAAATCAACCAGCATAGAATATGTGGCCATCATTTTGCCACTAAAGCGTAATAATGCCCAGGAATCATTAACTCAATTAATCTGCTTCATAAATTAAATGCTTGCCTTTCTTTTCTTGATTTCATCCTCATCAAGAATTGGTTTTTATAACTACGAATTTCATAACTATTTGATTTTACAGTGAGTATTTATGATAAGAATATTACATACTCCCCCCCCTCCCCCCCCCTTAACAAGAACACCATCCTTGGTGTTCATCTCTCATTGAAACTTTAGATTTTACTCATGATGTAATCATCTAAACCACACAAAAAGTGATCCTTCCTCTTTAAAATCAAAGATTTCACAATAACAAAAATTGTAATGTTATAACACAAGAAAAAAAATAATAATCATAAGCATTTATAACTGCAAAAATATGCAAGTTCTAATTTCCATCACTTGGCCCTTATTCAAATTCCTAATATACAAAGACAAATCTATATATCAACTTACCATTACTTACCAATTACTCTTGAAAATAATAAGAACTTTCACGTAAGCATTTTAATAGTGATTGAATAATCCATCAACGCTCCATGGTAAGTAGCCTGTAATGTATGACTAAAAAACTCAAACACATTAGTCACAATATTTTGAGTCAAATGAAATACTTTTAACTATCAATCAATCATGCAATGTTAGATGATTCTTAAATCACAGTACTTTTACAAGCACTTAAAAAGCACTAACACTAATCATTAGAATGATAAATCACTGCTCCACAAGCACATTGTATTAACTTTCACTAAAGACATCAATAGGGTACTTCTAAAAGTACCAAAAGAGCACCTAGCTCTGTAATCATCAAAACAGTCAATCACTACATCAAGTGAAATTTGTCTTAGCCCCTACTAAGATGTTTACAAGATTGGTAATACAATAAAGGAACTAAAATTCGAATAACTCCTTATTGAGCACTAAAATCCTTTCGTGTTAATGTACATGACATTTTTTACACAACTATATATAAAATTAATTTTTAACATAACATATAGCTGATTAGTTAATTTCTTTAGCTATGAGAACCACAATAGGCTATAGAATTCTCTTCCCAACCCATGGGAACTAGCTTCCACAACTAGATCGAGTCATTTTCACATCCAGATAGTTATTTGACAAAGGCAATACCAAGTCTAGTATGGAATTCCATTGGATAATCATATCAAGAATTCCAATGACCACATAGGGTCCAATATAAGATTCCTCTTGGCAGCATCTTGCCTATTCCTTTGACAGCGTCCTATCTATGAGGAATTTTGGGCCTCCTCCAACAGGCTCCAAATCAATAAAGTTGCCTCGGGATTTTACGCTCTTCACCATCTTCGCAAACTCTTTTCCCTTACTGAGATCATTGATCTCTAGGGAGAGGAAATCCGGGCAAGCCAGTACCATCAACCCCTTCCAGCAGGCAACCACCATCAACCGAAGGCCCTATAACCTTTCACAACTATCTACAACTGTCTGGCATGTTAAATTTCTCTTTTATTACTCTTTCCCAAAGTAATTTACATAATGATCCATATGAACATTATCATTAACAAAATAAACATGCATGTACACCATGCATTTACACTCAACATGGGTCCACAATATCTAGATTGATGAGAAACATACATGTTGTATTGATCTAATTTTCCAAGTAACATAATCATGCATATCATGTAACATTATAATTTCTCATTTATGATTGCAATTCTCATTGCAACATTTTACGTGGCAAGTTTTGTTGTTTTCATTAAGCTACCACTACCTAATCCCATCAGCAATGTTATTTATAAATATGCATCATTTAACAAGTATTCACTTACCAAATAATGTTAGTTTGAGGCACAATACTGTCATGCATAAAAGTATTTGCAAATATTTGTTAATGTGTAAATGCCAATGATAGTTGAGGTAACAATCTAAACATTTCCAATTACCCACAATGTATTTCCATCAAAAAATCGATACATGAAGTAAATACCAAAATCACTTGTTTGCAAATTGTAATAAGCTTAAATCAAATTCAATTCATGCATATAAGTGATATTAGTTAATCATACAAAACTAACCAATCACAACTACCAAATCATCTTAATGAAACCATGAAAAAGCTTAATAAAAAATTAGTTATTACAATCAAGTCTCATTACTTGACTCATTTTATATTTTCAATATCTAAAGGGATTCTTACAGTGTCTTTTTAAAACACTATATCGTCATATTCAAGGACATTCCCGTTATTTTACATTTAGGCATTGACTCATTAAAATTAGTTCATTGTAACTTCAATCATGTTCATTAAATGCATCATTATTATTGCCATATTTGCAAAGCAAAAGTTGGTAGTTGATTGTCTCTTTCCTTAATGAGTGTTCAATATTGTTCATAAGTGTCACACAAGTTTTATTGTCTTTTATCCTCATCAAGAATCCAATGTCATGAACATAGTTATGCAGCAAACTTTATTACTTACTACTAAATGCAGTTTTAAACATGAATCACACATATCATGTCAAAATTAGTGTACTACATAAATCAATATGTAGATTGTTAAACTCATACCTGAGTTAATGCTCACTAGTGGCATACCTCAATCTCTTTTCTGCTTACAAATTCCCAAAGGTGCCAGTGCTGGAACCTTTAGCTCTGATACCACTTGAACATACCCCGGTAACCTCACATGTAAAAGTAGGGAGTTAGATTTTTTTTACACAAATTACCCACAAGTAATTTTCCAAATCACAACTTCACATTCCTCATTAACCATTAGATATAATGTTCATTAGTACATAAAGTAAATTTCAATAGAGGATAGTAAGTTGCATAACCATTGTCAACCACTGTTGTAGTACATTAAGATAAATTTTCTGATAAACCTTGCATCTATTTCAAGATTCCCTTAACCATATTAATTAATCACATACTTGACATTATGATTATCACATCAACTAAGGAAACAACATCATTAAGTATTCAACACCATCAATCAAACACAATAAGCAATCACAACATTGAACACCGATATACCCTGGAAACCCCATAGGGTGAAAACCAACAAACGTTTAATTTTATATTAAATGCTCGTGAGGGTTTTCACCCCTCACTCAATGGTTTATAATTGATTCCATCCCTTATCCATTGTTATAAAATATTACATTGAAAATATCATTAAAATGTCACATATCTAGCTAAATGCTATCGCATTTTCCATAAAACCTTTTACCTACATATCACCACTTGATACATCCTTGTGGCATGATTTTTCTATCAATGTACGATCCCGCAACTCGTACTCATGATCATGGACCATTATTTCTTTACCTACCACAATGTTAAACATCATTTTTCTTTGGCACAAACCATCATCGTTTCCTGTCATTGTTGACATCATCAAGCTTTGGCAACAAGATTAGATACAATATTAATCAATCAATAATTAGTCTCTAAAAGTGATCTTTTAACATCTACTCATGTGCATGAGTTGTAAATATAACATCACAACATGCGTCTTCTAACAACATTGTGCACCAATAATTATCAAGCATGTCATAATAGATAACTAGTACATTTATTCAGTTAAATACTTGTTTTACCTCCACAATTCTTATTCACACTAAAGCATATTTCTATTTAAGGATCTAACCCAATAGTTCTACAAATCTGTGTTTGTATTTGAAATATATAACACCATAGTTATATCTTCATATATGTAATAAACTATTGTTTCTATACTTTTGCACATGTGTTCTTTTAACATAGTTATTTTTCAAGAACCCAACATAGTTCCTCTATCATTTATGTACAAAGCTATTATGGATTTGTTTTCCATGAAAGTATCATAGCAAAATCCTCATGCATTTGTTTTTAACAAAGTCTCGTAATCAACCTTTATTTTGCACATAAGAACTAGGATAAAATAATGGTAACCATTTATGCATTAAACCATGCAAATAAAATCAAACTACCCAATATGCAACAACCAAATCCTTTACCTTTTTATTCACCAAAAGTTGTAACTTTTGCAAATTCTTGCAAAGGGATTAACACCATTAACTTATATTTCCTACATAAAAAGATATATTCTTTCCAAATAAGGTTCCTATGACTTATCTCTGTGCATGTCAACTATGCATAGGTTATTATATTTTCTAATAACTAAGTATTCTTTTTCAAGAGAACTCTCTACCCATGAGAATATTTCACAAATTACCCTCTTTAGTCAATATTCACTTCCAGGAAAAGGACTACGAAATCCCTTTTTAAGAAAAGAGAATTCATCCTATCTTTTCTTACATAAACACATATGCATGTTAAAGACAATAAATGTTACTTATCTTTTAATGTTGCAAATATATATAGTAACCATCTTTTCCTATATATAGTAATAACAACCTTTAACTACATGTAGTAAAATATTTTCTCAACCAAGAAAATATATATATAATAATCAACATTTATCTACATGTGATAATATATTTCCTTTACAAGAGGAATATATAATCTTTATCTACATGTACTAGTATATTTTTCTTTGCCAAGAAAATATAAAACAACAATCTTCTCTAGAACTTTAGATGTCTCATACATCTCTTCTCAAGAGGATATCTTGGGTACTTAGCAAGAACCTTGTGTAATTTATCCCAAAGAATAATAAAGCTACTTAGCTTTTAACACTCTCAAGAAATCACAAAACTACTTAGCTTTTACTGTTCATAAACTAAGCAACAAATATTTTCAAGACTTATATCTCTGCAATATTTTAATGCATAAGAATTTTGCAATACCTTGTAATACTTTGTGCACAAAATTAAGGAATTTACATTAAAGAACATGAACATTATTGGCCATATCTTTCTATGCAAGACATTTACTTATCTTTTTCAATTGTACCAGCAACTAGAAATTGAGGGCATTATTTCCTTCTATCAGAGAGAAGCAAGTGGGAGCCAAGTTACCACATCTTGACATTCCGACTTCATTGGAGTAGTAAACTACCTAGCTATTAACCCCACGTCGGTGGCCTCAACAACGATTCATGCTAATCTCCGACTCTCTCCTGCGGCATTAATGAGCAGTCGTGCGTTCCTGAGTTTTGACATCTGCAATGTCTCCAAGGGTTTCCGCACAACACAGTGCTCCAAAAAACAATGTTCCATGGCAAATCTTCTTGCAACAAACAATGCTTCTTCATGTAACTGCCTTAACATTTCAACTAATTAGCCTAGTGATGTGCATTGGCATGGCTCGAAACCTTCCAAGAGGCGTGTAGAGAGGCAGTGATACAGTCATAAGGGTTTCTACCCAAGCTTGACGCTACTCAAAATACATATCTCTTTCTACATTGAAACCAGACATTAAAAATTAGACACCACGCTTGAATTCAAGCCGATGAGACTGGCAGTGGAAGCTCATTGTAAGACTCCGTTAGATGCCATATGGCGTCGAATAGAATCCAATGTTTAACTAATCAAGATACCATAATTCATATCTGTAAGCTTCTGTCGATCAGAGTCTAGCCTGCCAAATAGAATCCAATGTTTAACAAATCAAGATACAATGCTTCATATCCGCAAGCTTATGCAAAGTAGAAACTAGGCATGGAATTTGCATAGCTGTTTTTCATGTGCATTAAATGCATTGCTACAGACTGTGCATTGATCATCGTAAAGAATCATTTTTGAGTTCTAGTACATTGAATGCCATTAATTCATCGCCAAATCAGCCAACATAGAATATGTGACCATCATTTTTCCACTAAGGCGTAATAATCATCAGGCGTCGTTAACTCAATTAATTTGCTTCATGAATTAAATGCTTGCCTTTCTTTTCTAGATTTCATCCTGATCAGGAATTAGTTTTTATAATTGATTCGTAACTTATTTCATAACTGTTTGATTTTATGATGAGTATTTATGATAGGAATATTGCATACTCCCCCCCTTAACAAGAACATCGTCCTCGGTGTTCATCTCTCGCTGGAACTTTAGATTTTACTCATGATATAATCATCTAAACCACACAAAAAGTGATCCTTCCTCTTTAAAATCAAAGATTTCATAATAACAAAAAATGTAATGTTATAACATAAGAAAAAAATCAATAATCATAAGCATTTATAACTGCAAAAATATGCAAGTTCTAATTTCCATCACTTGGCCCTTATTCAAATTCATAATCTACAAAGACAAATCTCCATATCAACGTACCATTACTTGTCAGTTACTCTGGAAAATCATGAGCACTTTCACGTAAGCATTTTAATCGTGATTGAACAACCCATCAACCCTCCATGGTAAGTAACCTATACTGTATGAATAACAAATTCAATTGCATTAGTCAGAATATTTTGAGTCAAAAGAAATACTTTTAACTATCAATCAATGGCGCAATGTTAGATGATTTTTAAATCACAGTACTTTTACAAGTACTTAAAGGGCACTAACACTAATCATCATAATGATAAATCACTGCTCCACAAGCACACTATATTAACTCTCACTAAAGACATCCACAAAGTACTTCTAAAAGTACCAAAAGAGAACCTAGCTCTATAATCATCAAAAAAGTCAATCACTGCATCAAGTGAAAATTGTCTTAGCCCCTACTAAGATGTTTACAAGATTGGTAATACAATAAAGGAACTAAAATTCTAATAACTCCTTATTGAGCACTAAAATCCTTTCGTGTTAAAATGTGCATGACATTTTTTACACAACTATATATAAAATTCATTTTTAACATAACATATAGCTAATTAGTTAATTTATTTAGCTATGAGAACCACAATAGGCTAAAGAATTCTCCTCCCAACCCAAGGGAACTGGTTTCCACAACTAGATCAAGTCATTTTCACATCCAGACAGTTATTTGACAATGACAATACCAAGTCTAGCATGGAATTCCACTGGCCAACCAGATCAAGAATTCCAATGACAACATAGGGTCCAATATGAGATTCCTCTTGGTAGCGTCCTGCCTATTCCTTTGACAGTGTTCAGTCCATGAGGAATTTTGGGCCTCCTCCAACAGGCTCCAAATCAATAAAGTTGCCTCAGGCTTTTACCCTCTTCACCATCTTGGAAATCTCTTTCCGCTTACTGAGATCATTGATCTCTACGGTTAGGAAATCTAGGCAGGCCAGTACCATCAACCCCTTCAGGCAGGCAACAGCCATCGACCCAAGACCTTATATCCTTTCACAACTATCTGCAACTGTCTCGCATGTTAAATTTCTCTTTTATTACACTTTCCCAAAGTAATCTACATAATGATCCATATGAACATTATCATTAACAAGATAAACATGCATGTACACCATGCATTTACACTCAACATGGGTCCACAATATCTAGACTAATGAGAAAAATAGATGTTGTATTCATTTGATTTTCCAAGTAACACAATCATGCATATCATATAACATTATAATTTCTCATTTATGATTGCAATTCTCATTGCAACATTTTACGTGACGGGTCTTCTTGTTGCCATTAAGCTACCACTACTTAATCCCATCAACAACGTTAGTTATAAATATGCATCATTTAATAGGTATTCACTTTCCAAATCATTTTAGTTTGAGGCACAATACTGCCATGCATAAAAGTATTTGCAAATATTCATTAATGAGTAAATTCCAATGATAGTTGAGGTAACAATCTAAACATTTCCAATTACCCACAATGTATTGCCATCAAAAAAATGATACATGAAGTAACTACCATAATCACTTGTTTGCAAATGGTAATAAGCTTAAATAAAATTCAATTCATGCATACAAGTGCTATTAGTTAGTCATACAACACTAACCAATTACAACTACCAATCATATTAATGAAACCATGGCAAAACTTAATAAAAAATTAGTTATTACAATCAAGTCTCACTACTTGACTCATTGTATATTTTCAATATTTAAAGGGGTTCTTACAATTTCTTTTTAAAATACTATATTTTCATATTCAAGGACATTCCCTGTATTTTACATTCATGGATTGACTCATTAAAATTAGTTCATTGTAACTTCAATCATGTTCATTAAATGCATCACTATTATTGCCATATTTGTAAAGCAAAAGTTGGTAGTTGATTGTCACTTTCCATAATGAGTGTTCAATATTGTTCATAAGTGTGACAAAAGTTTTATTATCTTTTATCCTCATCAAGAATACAATGTCATGAACATAGTTATGCAAAAAACTTTATTACTTACTACTCAATGCAGTTATAAACATGAATCACACATATCATGTAAACGTAGTGTACTACATAAATCAATATGTAGATTGTTAAACTCATACATGAGTTAATGGCCACTAGTGGCATACCTCAATCTCTTTTCTGCTTACAAATTCCCAAAGGCACTAGTGTTGCAACCTTTAGCTCTGATACCACTTAAACATACCTTGGTAACCTCACATGTAAAAGTAGGGAGTTAGAATTTTTTTTACACAAATTACCCACAAGTAATTTTCCAAATCACAACTCCACATTCGTCATTAACCATTAGATATAATGTTCATTAGTACATAAAGTAAACATCAATAGAGGACAATAAGTTTCATAACCATTTTCAATTGCATAACCATTGTCAACTACTGTTGTAGTACATTAACATAAATTATCTGATGAACCTTGCATCCATTTCAAGATTCCCCTAACAATATTAACTAATCACATACTTGACATTATGATTATCACATCAAATAAGGAAACAACATCATCAAGGATTCAACACCATCAATCTTATACAATAAGCGATCACAACATTGAACACTGATATACCCTCAAAACCTCGTAGGGTGAAAACTAGCGAACATTTAATTTTATTTTTAAACGCTTGTGAGGGTTTTCACCCCTCACTCAATGGCTTATAAGGGATTCCATCCCTTATCCATTTTTATAAAATATTACAATGAAAATATCATTAAAATGTCACCTATTTAGCTAAAAGCTATTACATTTTCCATTAAACCCTTTACCTACATATCGCCACTTGCTACATCCTTGTGGCATGATTGTTCTATCAATGTATGATCCCGCAACGCATACTCATGAGCATGGACCGTTAGTTCTTTACCTACCACAATGTTAAACATCATTTTTCTTTGGCACAAACCGCCATCATTTCCTGTCATTGTGGACGTCATCAAGATTTGGCAACAAGATTAGATACAATATTAATCAATCAATAACTAGTCTCCAAAAGTGACCTTTTAACATCTACCAATGTGTATGAGTTGTAAATATAACATCACAACATGCTTCTTCTAACAACGTTGTGCACAAACAATTATCAAGCATGTCATAATAAATAACTAGTATATTTATTCAAGTAAATACTTCTTTTGCCTCCACAATTCTTATTCACACTAAAGCATATTTCTCTTTAAAGATCTAACCCAATAGTTCTACCAATCCATGTTCCTCTTTAAAATATATAACACCATAGTTATATCTTCATATATGTAATAAACTATTGTTTCTATGCCTTTGCACATGTGTTCTTTTCACATAGTTATTTTTCAAGAACCCAACATAGTTCCTCTATCATTTATGTACAAAGTTATTATGCATTTGTTTTCCATGAAAGTATCATAGCAAAGTCCTCATGCATTTTTTTTCAACAAAGTCTCATAATCAACCATTCTTTTGCGCATAAGGACTAGGATAAAATAACGGTAACCATTTATGCATCAAAACCATGCAAATAAAATCAAACTACCCAATATGCAACAATCAAATTCTTTACCCTTTTACTCATCAAAACATGTAACTTTTGCAAACTCTTGAAAATGGATTAATACCATTAACTTACCTTTCCTGCATAAAAAGATATATTCTTTCCAAAGAAGGTTCCTATAACTTATCTCTGTGCATTTAAACTATGCATAGGTTATTATATTTTCTTATAAGTATTGCTTTTCAAGAGAACTCTCTACCCATGAGAATATTTCACAAATTACCCTCTTTAATCAAAATTCACTTCCAGGAAAAGGACTACGAAATCCCTTTTTAAGAAAAGAGAATTCATCCTATCTTTTCTTACATAAACACATATGCATGTTATATAAAGACAATAAATGTTACTTATCTTTTAATGTTACAAATATATATAGTAACCATTGTTTCCTATATATAGTAATAACAACCTTTAACTACATGTAGTAAAATATTTTCTCTACCAAGAATATATATGTATATATAATAATCAACATTTATCTACATGCGGTAATATATTTTCTTTACAAGAGGAATATATAATCTTTATCTACATGTACTGATATATTTTTCTTTGCTAAGAAAATATAAAACAACAATCTTCTCTAGAACTTTAGATGTATCATACATCTCTTCTCAAGAGGATATCTTGGGTACTTAGCAAGAACCTTGTGTAATTTATCCCAAAGAATAATAAAGCTACTTAGCTTTTAATACTCTCAAGAAATCACAAAACTACTTAGCTTTTACTGTGCATAAACTAGGCAACAAATATTTTCAAGAGGACTTATATCTCTGCAATATTTTAATGCATAAGAACTTTGCAGTACCTTGTAATACTTTGTGCACAAAATTAAGGAATTTACTTTAAAGAACATGAACAGTATTGGCCATATCTTTCTGTGCAAGAGATTTACTTATCTTTTTCAATTGTACCAGCAACTAGAAATTAAGGGCATTATTTCCTTCTATCAGAGAGAGTCACTGGGAGCCAATTTACCACATCTTAACATTCCGACTTCGTTGGAGTAGTAAACTACCTAGCTATTAACCCCATGCCAGTGGCCTCAACAATGATTCATGCCAATCTCCGACTCTCTGTTGCGGCATTAATGAGAAGTCATGCATTCCTGAGTTTTGACATCTGCAATGTCTCCAAGGGTTTCCACACAAGATAGTGCTCCACCAAACAATAATCCATGGAAAATCTTCCTACAACGAACAATGCTTCTTCATGTAAATTCCTTAACATTTCAACTAATTACGCTAGTGACGCGCATTGGCATGGCTCGAAACCTTCTAAGAGGTGTGTAGAGAGGCAGTGATACAGTCATAAAGGTTTCTACCCAAGCTTGATGCTACTCAAAATACATATCTCTTTCTACATTGAAACTGGACATTAAAAATCAGATGCCATGCTTGAATTCATGTCGATGAGACTGGCAGTGGAAACTCATTGTAAGACTCCATTAGACACCATGGCACGCCGAATAGAATATAATGTTTAACTAATCAAGATACCATGCTTCATATCTATAAGCTTGTGTTGATCAGAGTCTGGCCCACCAAATAGAATCCAATGTTTAAAAAATCAAGATAGAATGCTTCATATCTGCAAGCTTATGCAAAGTAGAAACTGGGCATGGAATCTGCATAGTTGTTTTCCATGTGCCTTAAATGCATTGCTGCAAACTACGCATTGATCATCATAAAGAATCATTTTGGAGTTCCAATACATTGAATGCCATTACTTCACCGCCAAGTCAACCAGCATAGAATATGTGACCATCATTTTGTCACTAAGGCGTAATAATCCCCAGGCATCATTAACTCAATTAATTTGCTTCATGAATTAAATGCTTTCCTTTATTTTCTTGATTTCATCCTCACCAAGAATTAGTTTTTATAATTGATTTGTAACTTATTTCATAACTGTTTGATTTTACGATGAGTATTTACAATAGGAATATTACAATAATGATTACAATAGGTATAAAGTAATAATAGGTATAAAAGATCTAATTTTTGTTAGGGTGATTTTCAAAGATAAAAACACTTTAGTATTATTGAACTTATCTAAATTATGAAAATGTTTCATTTAAATATTTTTTTTTAGATTATGATAATTACAATAGCTATAAAGTAATAATAGGTATAAACGAATTTAATTTTTGTTAGGGTGATTTTTAAAGATAAAAACACTTTAGGACTATTGAATTTATCCAAATATAGAAAAAATTTTCATTTCAAGAATTAATATTTATGCAAATATATATTGTTAAAAAGATATGCAATAGATAATATAAAGGAAAGTAAATAGTTTTCAATCTAGAACAATAGCAAAAGGAAATGGTTAGATTCATATAAATGCATCTGTTTATCAAACAAGATCCTAAAATGTGGAAAATTTAATAATCGTTGATATTAATAATATATTAATTTACACATTAACACACTTTCAAGTCATTATTAATATATAAATTTACACATAAACACATTGATAACATATTACTATACATAACATGTCAACTATGTTTTCTTGTAATTTATTTGGTATTACTGGGCCGACGAGACTTCATTAGGTTGACCTAGGTTTACTAGGTTAATTAGGTTCACCTAATTTTATTAATCTTGTGAGGTTTACTAACTTGGCCCGAGCTTACTATATTTACCACATTGACCTAAGTTTTTAGGTTGACCTAGGTTTTCTAGGTTAACTAGGTTCACCTAATTTCATTAAGCTTGTGAGGTTTACTAAGTCGACTTGAGTTTACTAGGTTTACCACATTGACCTAATTTATGGAGATTGACGAGGGTGACATAGGTTTATGCAATAAATCTTAACTTAAATTTTATTTGATTCCTAAAAAATAATTCATTGAAGTTCTTTATAAAATTTCCATAATAATTCCAGCAAAGAATTTAGCACAACTAAAACCAATAGGTAAATTCCACTGCAAAAACCATAGTTATTTATTTATTATTAGTAAGGAATTACATCAACTTCATCTAAAAATAAACTTGAAAATGGATAAGCTCGATAAACCTGATCTTCCTCAAAATCCTTCTCCGGATGAACTCCCTCAACTACAAAGTAATTTGCCTCATCCTTCTAATAGTTACTCCAAAATCTCACTAAGATCCATTGAAGAAATTGGAGTAGTTCATCCTGTTGACTAGCTAGGGTGAAGTCTTTCACCGCTGGAACTAATTTCCACCAACTAGGGTGTCTCTCTCAACACTAAAACTAGGAACTATATAAGGGTTTTCCCCTCACATGATAAGTTACTATAGCTCTCAAATTTTCCCCTCACACTATAAGTTACTAGAGCTCCCAAATCCAACACATGATAAACTAAATCTTCATGTCTTCAAATGACCCCCTACCTTCTTTTTATTTTTATTATGGTTATCAAAATACCATGGGTCTTCCAAAAACCATGGGTCTTTTTGATTCTTTTAGTAAAGTGAGTTTTGTATAAGGTTTATCATTTAATTAAATTTTAAGTCACTTAGTAATCATTTTAATTAATTTAATTATTCAATATCACCTCAAAGATTACATTCAATAATTAAGTTGGTTAGCTAGTATTCTATTCTCGAGAAGGGACATTATAGTCCTCTCTTCCTGAAATTTCTTGTCCCCAAGAAATTCTACTTTTTAATTCTATATTCCTAATGAGTTGTATGAATGCCAAGTACAATTTCTTGATCCATACAACTCTGATGAAGGCATTTTTCAACTTTGATTGCATCAAACGAACATGTGGGAAACCTATAAATACTACTACTTCCAATCCATAGTGAAGAAATACATACAAACAAAAATTTCTTGGATCCAAAACAAGTATGTTGAAGGCTTAAACACATATTTCTTGTACCATATTAGTGTAGCTAAATTTGGCACATCCTAGTCATTATCTGTCATATGGTGGGGTGATCTTCCTAGATCCCACTACCAAATAGGTTGATCAAATTATTCCATACAATGGGATGATCTACATGGATCCAACTAAAAATCAAGGAATTTGTCACCCCCCACACCAAAAATCTCTTGTTATGATGCAGTCGTGGCAAAGAGGGTTTTCTAATAAATTCCCCATTGGATAACTATGTATTAGCTCATAAGCTCTCACCGGTCAAACTTCCTTATGATTCTACCACGGGATGTTCCAATGGTACCAAAATTACCTCTGGAGTCCATGAACTTCCCAAAAATTCCTTTACTACTAATGCTTGGCAAAATTCTAAAACCTTCTACCATGCTGAAGTTGCGCTACATTGGTTACATTTGGATGCTAAAATGTGAAAACACTTCCTATATTCCAATATGTGTGTCTTCCCATAAAAATAATGTGTAAGTTTGATACCATCCATCCACTCCCGAAATAATCTATGTGTGGCCTGACAATCTTCTCAACTGGACCCCTGCTACTGCGTAACTGGTCTATGTATGCTTGAAGAGGGTTACTCCATAATTGAGGAATGAAGTTCTATTACAACCGCATAATCAACTCTAACTTCCCCACAATTCAGATAAGATTGGCAATTTTCCTAACACTAATAACTCCCAAGAACTTGAACACATTATCTTGTTGTAGAAGTGAGTCTTTTAGTGCCTTTGTTCTCTCATTTATTGTTGAAAGGCCTTCTCTTACTTCTTTCTAAGTATGGTTGTCCCTTAGAAGTTGTGGAGGATACATTTGTGAGATAGTGCTATCAACTTCACTTGTGATGACATCCATACAAATATCTTCATCCTTTTCCTCTTATTCCACCATTTCATCATCAAACAAGTGAAGTTTCAACTTTTCTTCACATTGTGTGACAATACTGCATACAAATTTGTAAGTGGCTATAGAAATAACCTATTTTTGTCTTAGTACAACAATTAATAAGGACATAATGGGATGGGAAATCTTATCACTCTCATTAATAAATGATAGCTTTTATGTAATCCTATATGACAATGTCCAATATGACAATGTCCAATATGACAATGTCGTGGCCTTCACTGATAGTATCAAGGAAATGTTGAAACATTTGCATAATTAGATCATCATATCCTAAATAAAGCATGAAAATACATTATTCTACCTTTACCATTGGATCTAATTCCATAGTAATCTTATTGAAGGAATGACCTATGATTTCACTTAGCCTGCAAAAAATTTTGACGATCTCAGGCAAGACCTCCCACATTTTATCATCCTTATCTAGATTTTTTGGTGTTGTCACCTTTGAAGACTCACTTAGAAAATGTGCAACATCAAGTCCCACCTCCTTATCTTCATGTTTTAGGAACTTGTGTTCTCCCAAGTGAGTTACCATTGGAACAAGAGTTTCATGCATTAATTGGGAATGTGCTTGATTCACCTTCTGTAAGCATTCTACTACTTATTCCAATGAACTAAGGAGGGTGTCTTTTGATGGAGACCTCTCACACAACTTATCCCCTATAACAACCACTAGTTGATTTTCATGTAAATAAAATAATACCAAGGTCATGGGACACATATTCCAAGATGAATGCTCAGAAAAAATAGTAATGGGGATAACTAGTGATTAATTTATGGCCATGGAAATTGGCAAAGGCATTGGAAAAGGAAAAGTGGCAATAATTGGCATTTTATTTATGAAATAAAGGAAAATAGGAGAAAATGGAGATGCAGGGCCACACAATTGCATGAGAGGAAAAATGAAGGAAAATGAAGAAAATAGAGATCTCAATAATAAAAAGGCTTTTGAGGATCAGTTCGTAGCTTTTGGCTAGTTAGCATTTTGATAGTTTTAGCTTAGATCTATCTTCTATTCTCTCACTTTGTCATACTCTTGCACACTTAGAGTATTTTTCAAGCATTGTTGGAGCACTTTGGAATACATTGGGTTTGCAGAAAGAAGGCAAAGTAAAGTAGGAAAGTGCAAGGTAATAGTTGGATCAATGGCTACAACTTGATTTATTTGTAGGTAACAAGCTACATGTATAATTTCCTTGCTAGTTTATGGATGCATGATATATGCATGTGATTATCTGGTTATGTGTTGTCATTGGCACGAAGGATTTCTTGGATTAATAATATTTTTATCCTTTCCTTGCCATTTCCTAAATAGCCATGGTATTGTGGGTTTTTTTATTTCCACATGTTGTTTTTCTAAGTGGTACTCATGTTCCTATGGGTTGGAATAAACGCTCTGGAAGCCCTAAAATAACGTGGGTTGAGTTACTAGTCCTAGAGCCTAGGTTGGGAAAAATTCTCTGGAGCCCTTGGGGGGTTGAATTTCTAGTCCCTGGAGCCAAGTTGGACAAACGATTTAGAGCCTTGGAAGGTTGTGGGTTGAGTTAATAGTTCCTAGAGCCCTATATAGCTTGGGTAGAGACTGATCTTGTTGGTGTTATTCATGTGCAATGGTGAGGTGGAATCACTAGTTGAGGGTTGAGGTGGTTTGGCATATAGAATCCCTGGTTTGGTTTTTCTTGGTTTATTCCATGAGATCCCACATTCATGCTTTGAATATGGCATGGGGGTGATTAGCTAAAAGAGAGATTTCATTTAGGCATATATATGGTCGGGTCATACATGGAAGTTCCTGACTTAGTTGGTATTTTCATATGTTAATAAGAGTTATTATTCTATTGTAATTCATGTATATTTGTATCAATTATGTTGGTGATTATTATGGCTAAGTTTCCATGGTTTCTATGTTGGTTATGTTTTGGTAATATGTTGGTTATGTTTTGGTAATATGTTGGTTATATGATGTGTATCATTTATGGATCTTGTCCTGAATGGTTTAGTTATTGATCAATTGATGAATGTATGGAATAATAAGTGTTGTTACATCTATGTGGAGAGGGCATAGGCCCTTCTCTGTGATTCTCAAATGAATCTGAGACTTTTATGATCAGATATGCATTCATGACTTATAACTTACATGTTTTGCATGTGTTTGACGAAATTTATGCGATGTTCTAGGCAGTCTAGGTCAAGTTATGCCTTCAATTTTGTATGTTTAGCCTTGTTTTCATGTCATTAATGATTCTAAGAAGTTTCAGGAAGCTTTGGGCAATGGTCTAGAGATTGACGTGGAATTTAGGCTCATATCTCAGGACTGCACCCTCTGAACTGGACAATTTGGGTCACAACTGCACTCAAGCAGGCTTATGAGTGTGGTTGGAGGCCTTCAACTGCGTGGAGGCCTTGGCATGCATGCAATTAGGGGTTAATTTGTGTGAAAGGGAGCCCATATCAAGGTTTGGTCACGTGGGGTGGTTCTTTGGCCCCTAAATGTCCTTGTAGCCTTATGGAATGTTATGAGTTGTTAGTCAATGCTCAGTCCAATTCTTTATCTTGAGCTAGGAGGTTGGTCTTGGGTGCATGTTATATTCTTTCCACGACTAGCCTCGAGAAACTTTTTTTGGACCCTATATTAGGTGGGTGGACCTACATATGGTTTTTTGCATGGATTTCGCATATGGTTTTGGGCATGATGTTTTTTTGCCCATGGTATTTTGTAGATTCAGTCAAAGGGAACTACCGTTATGTTCTAATCAAGGGTTAATGGATTAGGGTTTATGGATTCTTTAACATGTATAAATATGCATTGCAACATAGAAAGGAACATTAATGAAAAATCAATATAGTAGTCCGGGTTTTGGGATCCTGGGGAAAATCTCTGTGTATTTGTCTTTTGTTTCTCGCCATTGTATATCTTCTATTTTTAAGATTTTGTTTGCAAATAATTTTTGTACATGGTTAAAACCTACATTTGGTATCAAAGCTATTTCAACTTCAAGGGGACCCATTTGATGTTGAGGGGTTTTGCTCAGCCCCATGGTAGACCTTGTTGATTGGGAGATATGCGAGATTGATACTTGCGGTGAAAGAAGATGGTGAGAAGTTGATAAATATCAGTATACCATAGTAGATTCGGGTACTAAACCAATGACAATATTAGTTGAAGACTGGGCGAAGTTGGATCAGAAATCAAAGGGCACAATAAGATTGTGTATCTCAGATTGTGTACTGTTGAATATATCATAAGAAGCTATGGTCAAGGCTAAGGGCACAATAAGATTGTGTATCTCAGATTGAGTATTGTTTAATATATCATAATAAGCTATGGTCAAGGCTTTGTGCGACAAATTAGGGACTTTGTACCAATCTAAGTCTATGGTGAATAAATGTTTCCTACGGAAAAAGTTGTATAACCTAAGAATGAAGGATGGAGACTCACTGAAAGAGCATATGAACACCTTGAATACTGTGAAAATCCAGTTGTTATCTATTGATATTAAAATCTCAGATGAAGATAAGTACATCAGTTTGTTTTGTTTTCTAAGAAATTCGTGGGATAGTCTGGTTGTTGCAACAGGTAGCAATACTAAAAAAAATTAACATGAGTATGCTAGTGTGGTCTGGCTATTCAAGGTCAAACCCAATTCTTGAAAATGGAATAAAAATCCATACTATATCTAACAAGGAATCTAAAAGAAAATCCCTCCATATTAAAAATAAATTCAATTGTTATTGTAGGAACTTTAATTGCTAGGGAAAACCTGACCTATACATTAAACATACAAGATAGAATACATTTATAAATCTGTAAACTTCTTAGAAGGTTTTGAAAGAATAAAGAGTTTTAGTGAACAATTATTTCTCTTTTGGTTATCAAACCTAAAACATTAAAAGAACAATGGTAGGGTTTTTTGGCCACCATTGTCAAATACTTGGAGAAGAATAGAAGATATGTAAGAACTTGGGTAAGCCGTAAGACAAGAGACAGAACCATAGAAAAATACTAGTGTAAAAGTCAGCTACACCAAGGGTATTTAGACTTGAGAGGGAATAGTTGTGACCTAAAAGATAAGAGACAAATTAGAACTCTCAAAAAGAGGCCTAGAATTTAAATTAAAAAAAAGGAAGCAATTAAATGCAAACAATTATGTTCCATGGAGAAGGTTAGGACACCATAACCATGCTCAGAGTCACAAATTGAGAGAGGTTCAAAGATATAAATTTATAAGGAATTTGTTCAAGGGTTTTCTTGGAAACATTATTGTTTGTGCACATAATTGTGGCCACTTTTGGTTTTTTTTTTTAGAAATAACCCAATCTAACAAGAGATACATCTATCATAGTGTTCACCTACGAAAAGGTCACCAAATAAAAAAGTAATTATTGAGCTAAAATGTAAATTCCCTAAAGTTGTCGTGAACAAAAATTGTAAAGGGATATGTAACCATTAACACATTGTCTTCAATACCCATTACCAACTACTCAAAATAGTAACAATAAGCTAACTTGAAGAATAAATTATTCATGCGGCATCAACCATAGTTTCGCCAGGCACTATTATATCCTAAAACCATCAAAATGCTAGGATTTGACTCTTGAATGGAAAAAGAGGTGTTGTAGTGATGGAATCGAGAAATTTCTAAGTTTCGGGGATCTATCTGAAGCCATGAGGGTGCAAATGAGAATTTTAACAATGGGAGACTGCAAGTAATTAGTCAAAACTAACTGTAGGTCACCTAGATTTCCACTCTTAATCCTAAAACATATGGACCATCATTATTAACAAACAACATAAGGAAGGTGGCTTGACCTCCACACAACTCACATAATGTAATTAAAAGTTTCATGGTGGACAACATGCCTTTAATAATAATAAATGCAAATAGAGGTGTAAACTAGCATAATATATCAAAGTTATGTGTACATGTATACAAACCTTTACATTGTGGAGGACCTTGTGAAGGGTCAATACATTTGTGTTGAGCTACAATAGTATTATTAATGTCATGGGAAAGTTAAAAAAATTGTAACTGCAACCCATCGAAACAGAAGGAAACTCTTGTAACCATGCGGCATGACAATCTTATATTAGGTAAAGAGAGTGAAGCCTTTATGGGAGCATTCATCTTCTAAGAGGTCAATATGACCCTTATCTAATATATAAAAAAAGAAGAATGGTTTTAATGTTATTGGTAAAATAAGAAACATATCCATAACTTTATAAGAGGTAAATATACCAAAGACATGAGAAATTATCCAATTTGGGGATATGATAATTCAAAATAGATAGTGAATCTAGTGGAAATTCATGGTAAGGAGAATAGAGCTCGGCGTTTCTTTCGAAATGAAAGTAGAAATAAGATAATTATTAGTCCTTTGTTTCCTTTTAGACCAAATATTTTATGACATCATAATACTTCATATGTGTATGTGTATGGTTAGGATTTCCTTTAAAATAAGCTACATTTCCTCTTTCTCTATTATAAATAAATAAGAATAATATAGGAGGGATATTACAGGTGGTATCAAAGCAAAATCAAGGTTAAAAAATTGAGACCTCATGCCAACAATGATTCCATCTAAGAGTAAAATTTTGATCTTGCACAAATAATATAGCAAAATAATAGATAAAGAGAGAAACACTAAGGAAAATCCTAAAGAAGATACCCATATAGATAAATAAGAGATTTATGTACACTTGGGTCAGTAGGCCAAGTCCCTGCCATAGAACTATTTAATATAATGAAATATTTGTAAACATAAATTATAAACCTTCATGCTATACATGAATGAGTGTTAATTGCTGGTGTAAAAAAAGAATAATTAATAAAAAAATATGAGAGAAAATTCAAATTCGAAGATTGTGGAGGCAACAAAGAAGGGATAATATAAAGGAGAAACTTCAAAACAAAAGATAATGGAAGAGATGGTTGAAAGTTAAGAAAGAAAAGTTGAGGAGGAACATAGCTCATCCAAAATTTAGTCTAAATATGTGAAGACACCCTAGGTAGAATTACATGGAGAATTTAAAAGAAACACACCCTCGCCATATAATGGGGAATCTGAGGAAGCGAGTGAAGTTTGGTTACTTAATATTAATCATTATTTCAAGTTTACAATATTCTACTAAACTAAAGGCCAAATTAGCCATGTATCAATTTTAGTGGAAATTTCTTCCCCATGGTAGGAGGAGATTAGACCAATTCATATTCTAGAGGGATATTACAGGTCGTATCAGACAAAAAAGCGGGTTTAAAAATTGAGACCTCATGCCAATCATCATTCCATCTAACAATGAAATTTTTACCTTGCACAAATAATAGAGCAAAATAATAGATAAAGAGGGAAACACCATGGTAAAGCCTCAAGAAGAAAGTCATATATTCAAAGAAGAGATTTATGTACACCTGGGTCGTGAGGCCCAAGTCCCTACCATATCAATATTAAACATAACGAAATATTTACAAACAAAAAATGTAAACCTTTGTGCTACACATGAACAAATGTTAAATTCTAGTGCAAAACAGGAATAGTTAATCAAAAATCTAACAAAAAAAATCAAATACCAAGATTTTGGAAGTAGTGAAGGAGGGAGAAAATAAAGGAGAAACTGCATAAAAAAAGATAGTCTAAGAGATGGTTGAAATTCAAGAAGGAATATTCAAGGAGGAGGAACATATCTCATTAAAAATTCAATCTAAATCTGGAAAGAAACCCAAGGTATAATTACATGGAAACTTTAGAAAAAGCAGACCCCCACCATATGACAGGGAATTTGAGGAAGTGGAAGAAGATTGATTGTGTTTAATCAATTTAGTTTCCTAAATTTCTTTGCATAAATTATCAACCAAGGCTCGTGAGCTGATGAAGTGTAGTGCACTGTATGTGCTAGTTAAACCTTCTTACTTCGTTGTTTTGTATTTTTATATTTTTTTGTTTTGGGGGTTTCCTTGATTTCTAATGATGTACAGTCTAAATTATGAGAAACTGAGTCTAAATTTCCTAAAGGTGAACTAATCAAAATCTAATTTAAAGGAAGGAAAAAAAGAGCATCTATCATATTTTGTCATTTAATCCTAAGTCAAAAATTAAAAGGGGAAGTTGTAAGGCAAATTGAAAGAATTACAGAGAATGAAAACTGAGTAAAGAAATTTAAGTTGTCCAAGCCTCCAATTTTGAAAGATAAATTTCTTGAGATGGCAAACAAACAACTTACTATACTTTATAGTTTAGAGAACTAAATCAAATATGCAGAGAGTAACTAATTGATTTCAATCCTTGTGTGAAGTGAATGTTTAACCATTTCGTTAGGATGGATATCAACTTGAAATGGTGACCAAAAACATTTATCCACACAGTGCATCGGCAATCTGAACTAGGAAATAAATAACAAATGAAACAAACATTAAGTAACTAATCAAAAATGCATCCTTGTTAATTTTCCACCTTACCGTGTTAAAATAAAACAAGTTTCATTTATGAAATAGATAGGAGAAGCAAGACTGCACCATTGAATTCTAACATTATGCTATTGAACATAATTAAAATACAACAAACTACAGGAAATCAACCTGAGCTACAAATACTGCTAAAAGTAAATAATGAAACTAAACTGAACAATAAACAAAATAACAAAAGAAAAACCTCCTTCAGTATAGGGGCCCACTACAACTGACTGAGTTGAGCTGCTAACTAGCTAAATATACTCTTTCAAATGATCACTTGGTCAAACACGGCTTCATATAATTAACAGGAAAATAAGTTCCAAAATTACAGAGATGTAAGTCTGAGCTTAATACATATAGAAATTCGAACTCCTTCTCAGTTCTTTACAACTGATATTTAAAGAAACATTCCTAACTATCTTTTGAGAGAATTTAGCTACAGCTGGTCTCCATGTATTACAACAGATCTGCGTAAAGGGTTGATCAACTACAGGTGACTTTAAGTCAGCAAGATGGTTGCATGAAACTATTATCGCCAGTGGCTAGTTCGAGTTAATACTACAACCAAATTGTCCGATTTATTAATTAACCACGAAGAGTGAACACAAAGTCGTATTGCTCTGGGGTTTCTTCATTTGAATCCACCTTTGACTATGGTCTTGAGTTGGCTTTTTTGTCAATATGGGCTGGGTGACTAGGATAGGATCCATGTCATGACCATTCCAAAGATGCCCATGTGGCCGGTTTCCTCGCTTGACACCTGTAACCTATTCAACCATGGAAGTAGCCACAGAACACACGGTTCGCTGTAGAATGGGCCACGTTATGTAACTAATTTGCAAAAACTTATTTCAAATAGCAAAAAGATAAAAGTATAACATGTTAATCATTTAATTTCTTCCTTGAAACATAATGTATCATTTATCAGTGATGGGGATTTGTCTTTCATGGAAAAACAAGAGAAAGAAGTGAGAAAAGTTGTCAAAGAGAGAGTAATTCTAAGGTCCAACATACCCCACTGCAAAATCATTGCATGTCCCCATGCAATTTTTCCAAAACTGTGAACTCTTCTTTCCTATTGCATCTGCTCAAATACCTTTGCCAGTACACCTAACTTTCTTCTCTTTCTCCTCTTTGAAGTGACTACCATCCTAGATTTCTTCATGAGAAGTCTATATTTAAAGTTGATCATTGTTTTGTTCAAGTTTATATTCTTCCTCTTCAACTTCCTATTCTTCTTATATCATAGCCCTAGGTGCAGTATTGTATTATCATGAATGGCTTTGTCCAATTTTTATTTTATTTCTTGATATGCCTGTTCAATATCTATAACTCATAGATTTCATGTTTGAGAGAGCCAGTCAGGGGTTCTTGTGGATTGACAAGTTGTTCTGGATTAGCTAAGGATCCTGGATCCTTTGAGGCACTTTTCTTTTCCAGTGATTTTATGTAATCATAAATTTTTTGTTGTGCTAGGTCTATACCTGGGGATCCTCTGTTGGGGCTACCTTCAAAATACTGTCTAGGAGAGTCTTGAGGATTATATGTAAATTGAACATTTTCATGAGATGATACTGGAGTTTCTTCTTCTATATTTATGAACTCTATTTCCTTTGATGATACCTTCTTCACCATACCTCAGAATCTAGAGCACCTTCTAAGTTGTAGGGGGTTTATGTTCTCCTCTTTTGTACCCTTTTTCTCCTTTCCTATCTTTTCCTTCCTCTTGATTTGTTTCCTAATCTCTGTCAATTTTTCAGAGATTGATTCTTCATCATTTTTCTGTATTGAGGGCTCAGGGTTGCTTTGAATGGTTAGATTAGTCTTCTTTCTCCTACTCTTTCTCATACTATCTTTTTCAGTAGATTTTGGTGCCTCTTGGAAATGGTTTCTTATCAGAAAGTTTTCCTATGTATCTCCTATTCTTTCCCGTTGATACTCAACTAGTGTTTTGACCAACCCATGATGGTACATGGTTGTCTCTAGGGATTCTATTTTCTTTTGTACATTTGAAGCCATCCTCCATAGACTGTTTAGCGGGAATAAAGGGAGTTTTATTGTTTCCATTTTCTAGAAAGTTCATCAATAAATGTATATGATAAACATACATACATCTGAATCTTCCCTCACAAGTAATGAATTTTTGTAATATCAAAAGCATGCTTCTCCATTTATTTTTGAGTGTTGAAATAGGAATTCCTTTTTTAAACATAGTGACATCCATTCCTAGGTTCCTGAGGATTACCTTCCATGATTCACTATGAAATTATTTGTTTTTGAACCACCTCTCACCAAGTCTTGGCAGTTTTGTAGCCTCTACTATGTAAGATTTTGTTACTGCAAACTTAATGTCTCCAATATCTACTTTTGTACCATCGAATGATCCAACAAAATATTTTGTGATCTCCTTGTGATATCCATCAAACGTTTCAATGAATTTGAGCCATCTAGTCTTCTGCAGCATCTCCTTGAGTTTTGGGTACTCTTCCATAAACTTTTCCCCTACGAGCTCTGCCCTCACAATGAGTCCCATGGTCTTTGTTTCATAGAATTTCCTAACCTTTAGAATTAATCTCTTTGTCTATGAAATGGACTGTATGTGGGTATGTTGAAAAAGAACTATGAGTTTGCGTGGAATAAGTAGACAGTGAGGGGTTGGAGAGACGTGAATACTTTGGTCATATCATGGTTATAACCATTAGCAGATGGAGTTATTAAAGACCATTTTAAGTATAGGGTATGGAGACCATAGCAGAGGTTTGGTATGATGAAATCATTATAGACTATTCAATATCAAATGTGGAAGATGTGGCAGAGATGTGGTAGCCAAATCAAATGATGACTTGTTAACGAGACATATGATCATTCATATTATACATAACTTATGTTTATGACTTGTTGTTTGAAACAAATTTGCATTTTACCTTAGAACTTAACCTTTTTCTTAATAATTCTTTTGGTGTTGATCTGTAGGTACTTTGAGCATGGTTGATCTCCAAAACTTGATTCTTAAATTTCCCTACATTCATGATTTATTTGTAAGTTGTACAGTTGTGCGAGAGATGATAAGTAAGTTGTAGCTGCAGAATTAGATTGGATGTGGAATGGAACCAGCTGCAGAATGTGAAAATAAGGAAAAGTGAAATATGGCTTATGAAATATGGATGTAGAAATAAAATGGAAATGAGTTATGATAGTGATATGGAATGAGATGTAAGATAAAATGAGAAATAGGGTGAAATGGAGTAAAACTGTGAAAATAAAATGTAAATGAAATATGTGAGTGAGATGAAGTGGATTTGTAAAACAGAATGAAAATTGAATGAGATGGAATGAGACTATGAAATTGCAGACTCTATACTGCAAATAAATGTAGATTTGTGTCACTACTTATTACAGAAAGGAAATGGAAAATATAGGATGTCAGAAATCTCTGGTTTTCACCCTGTATTTTTTGTATAAGTATGCCAATCAATGATTTGTTTTCAACCTTATACAATTTATTATTTCATTTTTTTTTTTCATTTTTTATGTTTTTTAATTAATTAATTAAATTTATTTATCATTCATTTCTTGGGAAAAATAAAGACTAAGTTAGTGAATAAGAAGGATTCTTCTTCACTAGCTTCATTTCAGAGTTATCCTAGAAAATCTTAATGAACTCCTCTCTTGAAAATGGCTTTTGATATATCTTCAATCGATGACTGTTCACAAGATCTATTATTCTTATTCTCACCGCTCCATTGTTAAATACTTTTTCAATCTCATATGGCCCAAGCCAATGAGGTTGAAACTTCCCTTGAAAATATTTGAACTTTGAATCAAACAACAGTGCCCAATCTCCTGCCTGAAATTTCTTCTCCTTAATATATTTATCATGCCATTTAGCGCTCTGTTGTTGGAAAATATTACAGGAAGGCAATTTACCTATGACTAAGTAATTAACGATATCTACAAACCAAGGATTTTGAATAGTCACTGCAAAAGGATATTCATCAGGAAATGTATCTTCAGCGAGAGTGTCATCTTTGATATTCTAAATTCTAGACAAGAAATCAACAACTATGTTTTGTTTTCTAGGTCTATCTAGCACAATAATATGAATTCTTGCAAGAGTAAAAGCCATCTTGTAACTCTGCCATTAGTAATAGGTTTATTCATTAAATATCTAATTGCAGAGTGATCTGTATGAACAAAGGTTTCATAGCCTGTTATATAATGTCTGAACTTGTTGATTGCATGAACAACACCTAAAAATTCCTTTTCAGTTACAATATATTTTAACTTAGTGGGAGTCAAATTCGTACCTGTATAGTAGATGACATAGGGAATCAAGTCGTTTTGTCCTAATACAGCTCCCAAAGCTGTATCTGAAGCATCTATTGAAATGTGAAAAGGTAGTTTCCAGTTTCGACCTCTCAAGATGGGTGCTTTAGAAATTTTTATTTTTAAAGTCTCAAATGCTAATTAGTAGTCAGGATTCCAATCGAATTCAAAATCCTTGGTGAGTAACTTGAAGAGTGGGGATGCTATTTTAGTGAAATTTTCTATAAATCCTCTATAATATCTTGTGAATCCTAGAAAACTTCAAACATCCTTTTGGCAATTTGGAATTGATAATTTAGAGATGACTTCTACTTTAGATTTCTAAACTTTAATCCCATCTCCTGAAATGTGATGCCCTAAAACAATACCTTTTTGTAAACATCATAAAACATTTTTCATGGCTTAGTGAAAGGTTTGCTTCCTTACATATTTTAAGAATTCTTTCCAAATTTTCAGAAGCTTCTTCAAATATATTACCATAGACTGTAAAATCATCCATATATACTTCTACACAATCATGTTCTTAGATCAGAAAAAAAAATAAAAATAAATAAATAAAAAATAATAAATAAATAAATAAATAAATAAATAAAAATAATAAATAAATAAATAAAAAAAAATAAAAATAAATAAATAAATAAATCCTAGTACTGCTCTTTGGAATGTTGCAAGTGCATTACATAACCCAAAAGGAAGTACTCGATAGGCATAAGTTCCCCATGGAAAGTAAATGTGGTTTACCTGCTAATGTATTGACACTTGATCTATAAAGGGCAAAGGAAAATGATCTTTAAGGGTAGCTTTATTCAATTCTCATTAATAAATGCACACCCTACATTTACCATTCTTTTTAGGCACAATCACTAAAGGGGAAACCCATTGGCTGTCTAAATTTGGGTAAATGAAGTTTACATTCAACAGTTTTTGCAACTCTTCTTTCACAATTTCCCTAAGATTTGGATTCATTCTTCTCTCGGGTTGTTTGATAGGTCTGCAATTTTCCTCAATGTAGATGTGATGAATACAAGTCTTAGGACTAATCCCTTTCATGTCAGTATATTCCCATGCATATGTAGTAGAATGTTGTTGTAATGTCTTGATTAGCTTTTCCTTTTGTAATTTCTCCAAGTTATTGTTTATGTTCAATGTTCTCCCTGGAAAGATTTCAATTGTAGAGCTACCAAATTATTCCATAGAATAAAGAGACATTTGCCTAGATGACAAATATTCAATGTTGCATTTTTCTTGAAATTGATCATGTTCATATTCTTGAGATGATTCAAAATTTTCCATTGTATTTAAGATTTGGCTATCTTCACTAATATCTAAAACACTAAAGAGAGGATGAATGTCATTTTCATCATCAATCCATTCTTTGTCATCTATTTCTGTTATTGTTCTTGCTGGAGGATATAGAGTGAATTTATTTGTTGAATTCCCATCAGAAATATACATAACAACAGATCTATAGCTAATGAAAGCATCAGATGTGGCCAACCAAGGTCTTCCTAATATGAGTGGATTTCCTCCTAGATTGTTCTTGGGGGTTAAGATCATAAAATCAACAGGATATTCCCAAGAATCTAAGGATACTGAAATATCTTCTAACACTCCATCTGGTTTGATTATAGATCTGTCCACTAATTGTAGTAATGTAGGTGTGTAAAGAAGATTAGGAAGCTTGAGTTGTTCCATGGTTTGTTTGCTCATGATGTTTATTGTTGCCCCCAAATCAATCAATGTATTTGGAACTTCAACTCCATTGATATGTCTTTTCACAGTTGGACTTCCTGGATCTACATATTTTTGTATGTCAATTGTTCCCATCATTATATTTGCTATTTTTCCTAACAAGTGAATTATTTTTGTTTCTTTTGCTTTTCTTCCTAGTTTCTTTATGCTCAACTCCTTTATTCTTTTAGCTAAGATTGGAATCTCCTTAATGGCTTGTAACAAAGGAATTTTTATACAGACATTTTTCAATTTATCTAAAAAATCATAATTATGAAACATGATCTACTTTTCTACTCCTCTATCAACTTGTAGTCTTTCAGGAAAAGGAGGTGCAAAAGCAGATACTGGTTGTCAATGATAGAAGTTGAGTTCACTGGTTCTTTCTGTTTTTCATTTTTATTTTGGTTTTGGAGAGATGTTCCCTCAAAACTTTTATTGGGCTATAGAGAATCTTCCTCAGAATTGTCTTGTTCCTGAATAACTACAAAAGGTCTTTCTTTTTCTAATATCCTACCAGATCTTAGTTGAACATCATTGAGATCTAGAGGAGTGATCATATAAGTCATAAATTGTTGTCCTTCCACCATGTAAGCATTCTGAGGATATTTTTTGATGGAGTTTGGTAATGGTTGGGCAGGTAGCTGATTTGGTTTTTGCTGAAATGGAAATAAGAGTTGAGGATTTTGGTTTTGTTGTGGAACTTGTTGTGGAAATGGTAATGAAAGTTAAGGGTTCTGATTTTGAAGTTGTGGCTGCTGATTTTTTTGTGGAATGTGTGGGGGAGGATAATTCTAATATGATGGAGGATATTGGTAATATTGAGAAAATATCCCATAAGGATTTTTTACTCCTTGTGCCCACGGTTGAGATTGAGATTGAGGTTGAGGCCAAGGTCGCTGCCAAGAATTCCAATTTGGTGGGAGTTGAAGATACATTTTATTGTTAAATCCCTGATTTTTTGGCCCCTGCCAAGGTTTTCTAGATACAAAGAAAATAGGTTTTGCCAAATTTGGAATTGTTTCTTCTTGAAAAATAGCCATAAGGCCTGGAATCGAAGGACAACCCTTGGTTTCATGATTCTCTAAGAAAATCATACAAGTCTCTATAATTTTTGCATCTAAAGGGCATTCTCTTAGAGCATGTTTTTTTCTACATTTTGGACAGAAAATAGCTAAAGCATCAGCCTCAGTTTTCTTCTTGTTTTGCAACTTAAGGGTGTCTATTTGCTTACTAAGACTCCCTAGGATATCTATTTTGAATTCATCAAGCATATTACAGATTTCTTCCCTACTCACTGATCCAGTTGCAGACTTATTTACTCTAACAAGAGAAGGATCTCTTGGACCTTTCCCAGTTTTGGATTTCCCTCTTAAGAGATGAACACATAATTCTCCTATATCACTTAATGGGAGTTGAGAGATATCTCCCTTCCCCATCATGTTAAGGATATCTATCCATTCATCTCTAATGGCTTTTAGTAAAAGAGCTTTTAAGCTGTCTTCATCTAAATTGTCCATCTTTGCTCTTTTCAAATTATAGTTGAATCTCTCAATCAAATCCTCTAAGTTTTCATCATCTTTTTGCATCATTTTGAACACTTCATGTTTGTGATTGGTAGGCATGCAATAATCCAAATACCTTTTCAAAAATGTTTATTTCATGTCATTCCATGTTCTAATGGACTGAGTAACTAACCCCATGAACCAACTCAAAGCAGCTCCTTTCAATATTGAAGTGAACAACTTAATTTTTTGAGAGTCTTCTAGATAATCATAGGTTCTGCACAAGACTTCAAACTCAAATAAATATGTTTCAAGATCCTCACTTTTTAACCCATGGAATTTTGGGAGGACAGAGGGTGAGATATTTTTCATTGTGGCATTTGTTTCTTCATCCACCATAGGTAATCCAAAAGAATTATCTATTTCCATATTTCCTCTACCTCCTCCATTATTTTCTCTACCTCTTCCTCTACCCCCTCCTCCAAACAGTGTGAATTATCCATCTTCTCCTTCTTCTACCATTATAGTTTCTTTAGGTTCAGTGTAGGGTTCAACTTGCAAGGTCAATTTCTCATCCTCTGGTTCTTTTATTAATGGGATGTGGGAGAGAGGTTCTACTTCTTCTTCCTCACCAGGTATTCCTAATTCTTCAACTAAAATGTGTTCCCCTATGGAGGTGAAAAAGGCTAATCTTGATGTTGGAGATTCAAGATTCTTCTTCTCTAGGACTGACTTGGTAGATGAAAAAGGAGATTCTTTTGATTGGATTTTTGCCCCTGGAATTTCAAGAGTTCTATGGCTAGGAGTATGAGTTTGGGATGGAGGTGTATATTTTGTTGTTCTTGGTAGAGTAGGTGGTGTTGTAGGAATTGAACTCCTACCTCTAGCTATAAATCTACCCCTAGAGTCTCTTTCTCTATGCATATCATTTTTTTTTAATGTAAGAGATAAAGTGACCTAGTTACACTTCCGTGACAATGGCGCCAAAATGGTTAGTCAATTTAGCTTCCCAAAATTCTTTGCATAAATTATCAACCGAGGCTCGTAAGCTAATGAAGTGTAGTGCATTGTATGTGCTAATTAACCCTTCTTACTTCGTTGTTTTGTATTTTTATATTGTTTTGTTTTGGGGTTTCCTTGATTTCTAATGATGTACAGTCTAAATTATGAGAAACTGAGTCTAAATTTCCTAAAGGTGAACTAATCAAAATCTAAGTTAAAGGAAGGAAAAATAGAGCATCTATCCTATCTTGTCATTTAATCCTAAGTCAAAAAGTAAAAGGTGAAGTTGTAAGGAAAATTGAAATAATTACAAAGAATGAAAACTGAGTAAAGCACTTTTAGTTGTCCAAGCCTCCAATATTGAAAGATAACTTTCTTGAGATGACAAGCAAGAAACTTACTGTACTTTATAGTTTAGAAAACTAAATAAAATATGTAGAGAGTAACTAATTGATTTCCATCCTTGTGTGAAGTGAATGTTTAACCATTTAGTTAGGATGGATATTAGCTTGAAATGGTGACCAAAAACATTTATCCACATAGTGCATTGGCAATATGAACTAGGAAATAAATAACAAAGGAAAGAAATGGTAAGTAAACTAATCAACAATGCATCCTTGTTACTTTTCCACCTTACCCTGTGAAAAAAAACAAGTATCATTTATGAAATAGATAAGAGAAATAAGACTGCACCATTGAATTCTAACATTATTCTACTGAACAGAATTAAAATAAAACAAACTATAGGAAATCAACCTAAACTACAAATACTGCTAAAAGTAAATAATGAAACTAAACTAAACAGTAAACAAAATAAAAAAAGAAAAGCATCCTTCAGTGCAGGGGCCCTCTGCAACTAACTAAGTTGAGCTGCTAACTAGCTGAAGATACTCTTCCAAATGATCACTTGGTCAAACACGACTTCATATTATTAACAGGAAAATAAGTTCCAAAATTACAAAGATGTAAGTCTGAGCTTAATACATATAGAAATTCGAACTCCTTCTCAATTCTTTACAACTGATATTTAAAGAAACATTCCTAATTGTCTTTTGAGAGAATTTAGCTATAGGTGGTCTCCATGTATTACAACAGATCTGCGTAAAGGGTTGATCAACTATAGGTGACTTTAAGTCAACAATATGGTTGCATGAAACTGTTATCACCAGTGGCTGGTTCAAGTTAATACTACAACAAAACTGTCGGATTTATTAATTAACCACGAAGAGTGAACACAGATTCCTATTGCTCTCAGGTTTCTTTGTTTGACTCCACCTTTGAATGTGGTCTTCAACTGGCTTTTTTGTTGATTTGGGTTGGGTGACTAGGATAGGATCCATGTCGTGACCATTCCAGAGATGCCCATGTGGCCGATTTCCTCGCTTGACACTTATAACTTGTTGAACCATGGAAGTAGCTATGGAACACTCGGTTAGCTACAGAATGGGCTACGTTCTATAGCTAATTTGCAAAAACTTATTTCAAATAGAAAAAACATAAAAGTATAACATGTAAATCATTTAATGTCTTCCTTGAGACAAAATCTATCATTTATCAGTGATGGGGATCTGTCGTTCATGGAAAAACAAGAGAAAGAAGTGAAAAAAGTTGTCAAAGAGAGAGTAATTCCGAGGTCCAATAGGTTGCTCAATATTAATTGGTATTCTCATGTTTATGATTATTCCACTAAAAAAAGGCCAAATTAGCCACGTATCAATTGTAGGTGAAATTTTCTTTGTGATGGGAGGAGATTAGACCAATTCATAATCTAGATGGATATTACAAGTGGTAGTATTAGAAAAAAAACCAAGTTAAAAAAGTGAGTGCTCATGCCAACCATGATTCCATCTAATACTGAAATTTTGAGCTTGCACAAATAATATAGTGAAAGAATCTATAAAGAGGGAAACACGATGGCATAGCCTCAAGAATACACTCATATAAGAAAAGATGAGATTTATGTACACCTCGGTTAGCAGGCCCAAGTCCCTACCATAGAACTATTAAAAATAATGAAATATTTGAAAATAGAAATTGTAAACCTTTGTGCTAGACATGAACGCATATTAGAGGCTAGTGCAAAAAAAGAATAGTTAATAAAAAAATATAAGAGAAAAATAAAATCCTAAGACTATGGAGGTAGTGAATGAGGGAGAAATAAAGGAAAAACTTCCAAATAGAAGAAAATGGAAGAGATGGTTGAAAGTGAAGAAGGAAAAGTTGAGGAGGAGGAACATAGATCATCCAAAATTCATTCTAAATATGGAAAGAAACCCAAGGTGGAATTACATGGAGAATTTAGAAAAATCAAACTCTGAGAATATGAGTAAGCAGCGAAACCCTGGTTGCTCAATATTAATTGGTATTTTCAGGTTTATGATTATTCCACTGAAATAAAGAAAAAATTAGTCATGTATCAATTTTAGGGGAAAGCTTCCATATGGTGGGAGGAGATTAGATCAATTCATAATCTAGAGGGAAAAGGGGTTAATAGGGGGGATTTCAACAACTATTGAAGGAGAAGTATCTAACAAAACAATATTTTGATAATAAGGCAAAGGAATTTCAAGATTGAAAACCATGATAAATGCTTATAGATGTTATGGTAACTAATTTGATGCATCTATTATGTTTGTACCCTACATAAAATAAGAAAAAGCAAAATTTCAGTGGTTTATAAATTTTCTTCTTCTTTCCTTTAAAGAGCGAATTGAATATGATAATACAAAGACTATGGGTGAGGATATCCATAAGGTGAGAAAATGCTACCAACAATTTAAGCATAAAAGTGAAACTTGAAATATTGGCCTAACAAGAAGAAGGATCAAGTTGCACAAAAGAGTAAGTGAGGAAAAAGTGGATAGTTTAAACAATCTGGCAAAAGGGGAAAAAATCATAGCTTTAATAAAAATAACAATCAAACCTAGAAATCCCAAATGTAAACCTAGGTTGGGTTCAAAAATGTTGAATCTAACAAGGGACTTAACCTGCAGGATCGAGAACCTTTGAAGTTTTGGGTTTGCAGTGATCCCTACCTTCTGTGAAATCATCCCTACCATATGGGATGAGTAAATCATATTCAAAATGTGCAAGAAGCCTCCATCATCAATGATGTAGCTAAGAATATTCCACACATTAGTGAGACTTTGGAATAATGTCAGGACGAGAATCAATCAACCATGGTGGAGATAGGAGGTGCTATCTTTAGCCAGTCATTTTCTATATTAATTGATCCTAGTGCTAGCATAACTTATATTAGCCCTAAGTTTACATAAAATTGTAAATTAGTGGCTAGAATATATACAAATTCATGGATAGTTTATTTAGCTACGAGTGCAAAAGGAAGAGTGACGAGTCGAGTAAATGTTTTCCTAGTTGTGCTGAATGGGAAATCTATTACATTAAATTTAAGTATACTTATGTTAGGTTCTTATGACGTTTGAATAGGAATGGAATGTTTGGAAAGACATAAAGAAATTATTAATTACATTGACAAAACAATTACATGTATTACAGATAGTGGGGAAATATAAATTATAAGAGGCATAACCCGACTTGTCTTAGTACATCAAATATGAACATTACAACTAAAGAAGGTTGTAAAAAAAGGGTTTCAACTCTTTGTCATTAACGTGGAAAATCATTCTCAAAACTAGTCAGTTAGGTATTTGGAGGAATTAGAGGTGGCACACAATTATCAATATTTGGTTTTAGAAGGGATTCCTAGATTACCACCTAAGAGGTAAATAGGCTTTTTTTATAGAATTGATACTTGGAACAACATCAGGCATCCAAGGCCCCTTACCGAATGACTATACCAAAACTCATGGAGCTAAAAATAAAGTTACAAGAATTGTAAGTAAGGGTTATATTAGGCCTAGTGTGTCCCCATGGAGCGTAGTATTTCTTTTCATCAAGAAAATGGATGGTATGTTTAGGTTGTGAATTGACGATCACCAGTTGAAATGATTACCAGTCAAATATAAATATCCTTTACCTCACATTGATGATCAATTTGACCAAGTGAAGGAGGAAACTATATTTTCCAAGATACACCCCAGATCTTGATATTACCAACTAAGGATCAAAGAGGAAGACATACCACAAAAAAAATTTCAAACATGGTATGGACACAATGAATTCACAATATTACCCTTTGAGCTTACAAATACACCTACCACTTTTATGTGCTTGATGAACAATGTATTCAGTAAATTTTTAGATAAGTTTGTGTTGATTTTTATAGATGATATACAAATATATTCCAAGGCATTGGAAGAACAGAAACAAAATCCAAAAATAATGTTACAAATATTTCAGGAACATTAACTGTATGAAAATTTTAGAAAATGTGAATTTTTCCACGATAAGATACAATATCTTTGCCAGGAAATTTCAAAAGAAGGGATAGGAGTGGATGCCCAGAAGGTGAAGGCTATCCTTGATTGGCCAAAACCAAAAGATGTAGCTAGTATAAGATCATTTATGGGAATTACTGGTTACTATCGTAGGTTTATAGAGGGATTTCCCAAGTTCGCATATCTTATAGCCTCCTTACAAAAGAAATGGGTGAAATTTGAATGGACACAACAATGTCAAGAAAACTTTGGGAGGTTGAAACATCTACTTACTATATCCCTGGTGCTCAAAATTGCAAATCCAAATAAATATTTCGAAGTATATACATATGCATTCCTGGAAGGTATAGGAGGTCTTCTTATGCAAAAGGGGCATGAAGTGACTTAGGAGTCATGTAAATTAAAGGAACATGAGAAAATTTTTGTAGTTTATGACTTGGAATTGTTAGCTGTAATTCATGCTCTAAAATTGTGTAGGCATTATTTAGTTGGTAGAAAATTCACCTTTATTAATGGCCATGTAATTATGAAATATTTTTTCACTTAACCCAATATGAATGCGAGACAAGCTAGGTGGATTACCTTTCTAAGCAAATATTAATTCAACATTGCATACATAAAGAGGAAATAAAATAAGGTAATGGGTGCATTAAGTCAAAGTTTGAAGCAAGTGAATGAGATAACAATGGAGTGAGCTGACATACCTCTTAAAGGAGATTAAGGAAACAACATTAAAAAATCATAATTATAATCAATATGTGAATCTCTAAAAATTAAATATGATCAAGATAAATAGATTGGTTACAAAATCAGTAAAAGAAGGATATTAACATATAAAAATAGATTTTATATTACAGACCTAGAAAAATTTAAAAGATTGAAGTCGAATGAACATGATATGAAACCTTTCTCAAGTCACTCGGGGTATCAGAAGATGATTACAACCCTTAAAAAAGAGTTCTTTTGGCCTAGGATGAAGAAGGACATTGTTGAATATTTGGATGGGTGCCAATAGTGTTAGTAGGTGAAAACAAAACATCATCACCCCACTGGACTGTTGAACCCCTTACCTATACCAAAGTGGAAGTGGGAAGTGATCTCCGTAGATTTTATTATTGGTTTTCCCTCGACACGAAAACAACATGATTCCATTATGGTGGTAATAGATAAACTAACAAAGGCCACTCATTTTATTCATGTAAAATCTATGTACAAAGTTTCACAGGTGGTTGGAATCTTCATCAAGGAAATTTTAAGACTTCATGGTATACCTAAAATAGTTATATTAGACTAACATATAGAGTTCACCTAAAATTTTTAGATATCGCTATTTACTGGGATGGGTACGCAACTAAAATTTAGAACCATATACCATCCACATACTGATGGATACATAGAAAGAGTTAATCGGGTTCTTAATTTCATGCTACACATGTACATAATGAACTAACCTACAAAATGGGAGGACTATCTCCACTTAGTAGAGTTTTCTTATAACAATGGTTATCATGCATTACTAAAAATGAGCCCATTTGAGGCTTTTTATAGGAGTAAGTGTCATATTATTCTAAGCTAGAGTTGATTTGATGATATAATGGTATTGTCACAAGAACTATTATAAGAGATAGAGAAAACGGTAAAAATAATCAGATCTAAACGAAGCATAGGATAGACATAAAAGCAATGTTGATTTCAAAAGAACCCATAGGGAGCATGTTTATTTAAAATTATATACAAAGAAGATATATTTGAAATTGGGAAGTTGTTCTAAACTAACTCACTGATTTTGTGGGCCATTTGATATATTGGCTAGGGTGGGGCCAACAACCTACCAACTAACACTTTCAACTCATATTAATATTTGTAATGTATTTCATGTGTCACTTTTAAATAAATATATATATAATCCTACTCATATAATTAATTGGAATGTTGTCCAAGGAAAACTAGAAGGAGAGTTCTAGGTTGAGCCTATGTAAATTCTAGAAGGAGGTGAAAATACTCCTCAAAATAGAACCATTTCCTAAGTTAAAGTGCAATGGAATCAATTTGGGACTCAGAAATCCACCTGGGAGATGGAAGAATAAATGAGGAATGATTTCCTTGTGTTATTCCAAAGAAGAATATAATTTGAAACACCGGGGACAATGTCCCTTTTAAGGGGGGAGATGTAATGCCCCCTGATATCTATTTATGACTTTTTGATTTATATGTGGTTAGAAAAGATAAAAATACTAAGCTAACTTGTTGATGTAAATATTTATTTTAATTAATGTAAAAGAAATTATTTTTTGTGTTAAAATTCTTGGTAATGTGCTAATGGTTGTCATGTGGAACTTAACACCTATTTTTCAACAAAATAACTGGAATTATTTATGCCCAAGAAGACCACATAAACAAAAGAAGAAAATGATTTCTCTTTTCCATTATTATTCAACAGAATTTGGAAGAGACATGCCACTATAAGAAAAACATAACTTGACATAAATGTCATGAAGTGGACTTTGTATAGGAGCACTATGGAAGAGAAATGCAGTTGCTTTTAAAGTAAAACTCATGGGAGAAAAATACTAGCTAGAACCGAGGAAACAAAGAACGACATCCATTTAAGGGTTTTGGAGAAAAGATTCTAAAAAGTTCCTTGAATTTTCTCTGATAGAGAGGAGTAGAGATTGGGGGTTTCTACCTGTGAAATCCATATTACAGTTTATAGAACCCTGAGAACCCTTAATACATTCCAAGGAAAATATTTAGATAAGCATTTTTCCATTTTCAATCTTTGATGAATAGTTAGATTTTGTAAATGTTTAGAAAGGGGAAAAGAAAGACAAAGTTATTTTGGTAAAGTAGCTTTCAGAAAATTTGAATCTGTGTTTAAATATTGGTCATAATTTTGTGACAGTCTGACCTCTAGTTCTATATGTGTTAGAAATGATTCATGCATTTCTAACTTGCAACTTGGGGCTTTCTAGATAACACCTACAAGGTAATTTATATACTTTGTCAAGAGTTGTCAAAAGGTAAACCAAGAAAACTCTAAATTGGGAATTCCTGAAAATGAAAATAAGGGATGGAAAGAACAAAAAATGTGAACGTAGGTAAATGTTATATGAAATATGAAGTTATTTTAACTAACCTTGTTCATATGGTCTAGTTTTAATTTAGTGGAAAGAATGGTGATTAAGAAAAAAATAAAATAATTATCCATAAATTTACAAACTTATATTAAGATGGGAGGAGGGTTAAAAGGTGAGCCACATTGTTACCTTGGGATTTATGTAGACATGGATTCTATCTACCTATCCGAGTGGCCATAGTCTTAAGCTCAAAATATAATTAGGACACCGAAATATTTGGAAGATCCCATGACAAGTACTACCAAGAATTCTGCTCTAAGACTCTGTAAAATAAATAAAATAGCATGTACATGTATTGGTTTATATATATATATATATAAAGAACATTGAATTAGCAGACCGAACAGAAAAGATAACTATCTTTTATGTAATATATACAAATTGTGAATCTATTTCCTTTTCTCAGGAACATTTAATATAAGCAACCTAGTAATTTTAAATGGAGATAGAGTTTATATGAAGTTTAGTGAGAAATCAATTTCTCAAGAGTTCAAAGACTATAGCAAAGCTACTTTAGCAACTGTGATGTATGCATCTACATCCAAGAAGCAAGGAAACTCATTGAAAAAATTTGTACTCGAGGGTTTCATAAATGGTAACGAATAAAATCCTTTTAAAATGAAAAAGAAAAAAAAAACTTTCTTTTCAAGATACTAAATCAAATTAACATGAGTATGCTATCATGGCTTGCTTATTCAAGGTCAAAACCAGATCTTGAAAATTCAAGAAAAATCCATACTATATCTCGCAAGGAAGATGAAATAAAAACCGTCATATTATGAGTAAATTCATTTTTCATTGGCGAGACTTTAACTAGCAAGCCATCACATATCTTACATCAGCACATCCAAAAACAAATATTATTTATTCACACCATTTCTTTCCTAAGGTGTGCATTCTGAGATGGTAAGCTACCTAATGTCTCTAAGTGTAATTGGGTATATATTATGCATATGTTCAAAATTAAACACCCTTATGTTAAATCACTTATATGCTTCTGGGGGTTTGGATGACCTACCAACTTATACATGGACACACCTTGGTTTATTTCATATGTTTGATTATCTACTACCCTAGGTCTAAACCCATGGCACATTTTGGTAAGGCCAAGGGTTCAATGTGTATCAATTCTATTTATGCCAAGGTTTTAATCTTGCTACTATGCTCTCATCTGATTGGCAATGGTTGTAATTGGGGTACGAGCAGTCCCATGCTCCATTTTCCACCTTAATTCATTCACGTGGTCAGTTGTGTGGGCTTAGGTTTTGTGCGACGGCGGAGATTGGTTTGGCCACAGATCAATGGAGGTGGAACCTTGTAGAAACCCTAACTCCATTTTACCATATCCTATCCCCTCTCTTGCTCATTGTGACCACTACTTGGTCTTATACTCTGTTGTGCACTACTCTTCAAATCGCAACGTGACCTGGTTCTTTCCTGCACCCATCGTAGTGCCTTCATTCCATTCCCGAACTGCATTCTTCCATGAGCCTGTATTGTCGCATAACATTTCTGTTGAGAGGATGTGGTTATTCCTCCGTTTTATTTCCGATGCCGAGAAGTTTTTTCATAAACATTGCCTCCTCATCCTGCTCGTTTCTAATTTTACAGTGGTTTTGTCTCTCCCTATAGCACCCTACCAAGATTGACATTTCCTCCATTATACCTTAACATGTAAGAGGTCTCATTTTCATTTCTGCGTTTGGTTATTTTCTTACAGTAGACTATTGCGCTAATTAATTTGGGGCTTTTCATGTTTGTAGGGGAATTTTCCTTTCTAGAGATGGAATCTGGCATCTATTACTTGTTGCAATCCTTTCCCAACAAGGTTTCTCTAAGCAGTGCCAAAGGTCAAGGCTCTACTTCAAAGCTCTCCCAGGTAATCAGTTGTGGACTTAATTGTTTCATATGTTAACCCCAGAGGGGTTTTTCTATTATTCCACAGGAATTTGTTGTTGACCCGGTTTCCCTTTCTTTGTTGGGGATTCGATTTGGTGAATGGATGAACTAGTCCAAATCCCTTAATTCCTTAGGTAATTATTTCTACCCTGAGCAATATTTTTAGGAATGATTTCTATAGTTTTGAGTATGAGATAGGATTCCAATGCATATTGACTTTATCTTCTCGTGGCTTGTATTTGTGCAGGTATTCCAATGAACCTTCAGGTTAATATATCTGTGGCTTGCACCATTTCCAGTGTTCTCCATCATTAATGCATTTATTTCTTAATGATACTTGCTAGGTCGATTATATTTCCATTTTTCTAGCTATGGGTGATGAATTACTGTGTCTATGATTTCTGGGTTGATTACAATGACTGTGGAAAATGGAATGTTGTGTCACCCCCTGCTATCATTTGAATGTTATTGAAATATATTTATTGTTGTTTCTAGTCTATATGTGTTGAACTGCATATGAATATGGTGTATCCGTAGGCTTGGTTAAGACGTGATCCTCTATTTTTTCCTAAAGAACAGTTACAGGGTCCTTAAGAGGCACCATTTATATTTATATGGAGCTTTGCTCTTACTGTTATCATTTAATCAATTATTATTAGTCCTTGTTCATGATGTGACTCATCCCTCTAAATGTAGCCATTGGCTTATTTTAATTAGTTAAATGATCAGGATAGAGGCTCCTTATTGTTTTAGTTTTGATCTATGTTCATGGATGTAAGGATACTTTCATATGTAAGGTTCCATATTTCTATATTTATATATATTTCAAGGATAGTTTGTCACTATTTTTTCTAAACACGTTGTGTGAATTTCGTAATGTTGTAGCATGCTTTTGTATAGGTTGAAAATTCCATTTAAAGAAATACTACCCCTGCATATTGATTTGCCTGTGATTTATTCAATTTCAAGTTATTACTCTCTTTCATTTGAGGGTATTCATATTTGTTGTCTTACATTATTCGCTCTATTTCAGTTTGATTATTAGAAGTTGTTGAAATATGGCTATTGTAATCCTGTGCAACATTTTTGCACCTTGATGATCTTCTTCTATGCTTAAGTTATCTTAGGTAGTCGATTTAGTTAAGAAACTAGAATAAATTAACTTAGTGATATGGTTTTGATCTAAGAGTTATGATTGTTTTTCATATGTGATGGTTGTCCTCAAGCGTATATATATTATTTCTCTATTTCATAGTTGTAAGTGCTAAGGATTTGATCCATATGCCTCCAATGTTTAATTTCCAATTGCTTGTTTCATATGGAGAAAAAGATATATATTTGAACTATGTCATGGCATGCATATGATAAATCCATATGTTTAGATTTTCATGAAATTTCGCATGAAAATATATATGCAGTAAGGTCTTTTTCCTGCACTCTTATAATTTCGTTCATTAAATTTGGAAATTAATAATACTTTGTTTCCATAAATAGGAATTTCACTTTTCCTCACAAATTAATTAGTGTACTATCTCACTAACAAGATTAGAAACTAGTACTCTACTTTTATGGTAATATAAGTCAATTTCTTCAATAGTCTAGACAAAAGATTAATTATTCCGCAATTACAGTAACCTTTCCTACTACACAACAAACATAACAAAAATTTACTGTTTGTAAGTAAGTAAAATATAAAATTCTATTCATCTTCCATTGACATACAAATCAACATATCCTATACTTAATTTCTACCCGTCATAAAATCATAACATTCAAATTTCATAATAACAATCCATATCCATAGATTTACATTAACGAAAGAACCAGTAACTATAAGCTAACCATGTGTTACTGATGGAATTCCTTTGGAGTCAGAACATTGTCTCCAAACCAACAGTAGAACTGTATCTTCTGAGTTCACCCCCAAACAAATTTTCTCTATCCAAGACATCAAAAACCTACTGATTCTTGCAATAGGCATTTTTATGCCTTCTTTACATGTGACATTTTTCTCAAAGTGGCGACCCGCTTTATGGGATTTTTCCCTTTGTGCCGAAATCTTGCTATTTATCTTTAGCGACGCTTTTTTCCAATCTCAACATAGTGTTTACCTCCAGCTAAGTTCTTAGTAGACCTTTCGCTCCCATCCACTAAGCTTATCCAGAATCCTTCTAAATTCTAATCATGGAAATATTATTATGATATACTCTTATATGTCAGTGTTCCATTTCCAAGAAATTCCAATTTATTTCCTATTTAAAAACATTTATTACATTATCATCCTATGGAAGACATCATAATTTTTATTTTTTAATAAAATGGAAAAATACTAATGTTTCTTTCAAACAGGAAGAGGTATTACATTCTCATCCCCTTTTATTTACATTATCCTCAGTTTTTAGATTCTAGTTTTTCCTAAGCTGAAAACAATGTTGGGTATTTTTCTTACATTTCACTTTCTAATCCCCACATGGCCTCCTCAGGAGTGAAGTTCCTCCATTGCACCTTAACCTAAGTGACGAATTGATTCTGAAGCCGTGTCTCTCTCCTGTCTAGAATGCAAAATAGTTATGGTAGGAAATCACCTTTGGGTTCCACCTATAGCATTTGCCAATCAATTATATGAGTGCTATCATATACATATATTTTTAGTAAATATACATGAAATTCATTATGAACTTTAATGTGACTATGCAAACCTAATTGATAAGCTACAGATCCAACTCTATCCAAACTTCAAATGGTCCACAAAACCATGGAGATTGTTCTGGACAAGTTCCTGTAAGCAGAGTGCTCTTCCGGAGTTTCACTCTCAAATACACATGATCCCAAATTTTAAATTCCTTTTGTGCTATTTTCTTATATGCGTAACTCTTTTGGCGATCCTGCACTACTTTAATATTCTGTTGAATTATGTGCATCGTTTGATCCATTTCCTGCGATAAATCTAGTCCCATAATTAATTTTTCCTCTGGTTTACTCCAGTTGAGGGGTGTTTAGTATTTCTTGTCATACAATGCCTCAAACAAAATTATTTTGATGGAGCTCTGGTAGCTATTATTATACGCAAATTCTGCCAAATGTAGGAATTCCTCCCACTCAATAGGCTTATCCATCACATACATTCTAAGAATATCCTCTAGCATCTAGTTGATCCTCTCAATCTATCCATCCATTTGAGGATGGTAGGTGGTGCTAAAATTTAACATTGTACCCATGCTTCTGAATAGGGCTCTCCAAAAGGTTGTGATGAATTTGTGATCGAATTTGAGGGGTGCCAAAGGTAGATTTTACAGGTATGAAATGGGTGGATTTTCTAAGCATGTCCACTACCACCATGATGGAGTCATGGTGTCTTTTTGTCCAAGGTAACCCTGTGACAAAATCTCATGATACTATGTCCCATTCCATTCAGGCACAGGTAGTGGATTCAGCAACCCAACAGGGTGTTGATGTTCTACCTTAACTTGTTGGCATTCTATACACTTTGCTAAGCACTTCACTGCTTATTTTTTCATTCCTGGCCAAAAGAAACTTTTCCTCAATGTTGTGACGATCTTCAGGTATCTTGGATGTCCTGCAAATGGTTTTTTATGATTCTCATTCAATATCATTTCCTTCAATTTTAGAACGTTGGGTACATACAACTTTCCCCTGTAAGTTAATAATTTTTTCTCATTTTATGCATACCCTAGTATATGAGCTTCCTACAATTTTTGTTGCATTACTAAGTATTTGAAATCCTTATGCACAAATTTTTTAATTTGTTCCAGAAATGTTTTTTAATACTATTAATAGTTATTGTTGTTAAAGTATGAGCACGTCCACTCAGAGCATTTACTACCTTATTTTCCTTCCCTTTCATATGCTTAATCTCAAAATCAAATTCGCTCAGGAATTTTATGCATCGAGCTTGTCTGGCATTAAGGTCGGGTTGACTGAACAAATACTTTAAACTGAAATGATCTATTAGAAATGTGAATCTTTTTCCCAACAAATAATGTCTACACATTTTTAGGGTGTGTACAACAGCTGTTAACTCAAAATCACACACAGCATCATTTTTCTCATGTCCTTTTAACCTCCTTGACTCGTATGCTATTACCAAATTTTCTTGTAACAAAACTCCTCGCAACCCCTCCAAACATGCATTTGTACACATAGTAAACTCTTTGTGTTACGCAGTAATTTGTCACCGTCAGTCACCGTCCTTGTCGCGCCCCCACTGTCGCACATTGGAGGACACATTTACGGACCTGTGGCCAGTGACATAACTTGAAAACACTTGCATTGAAGCCTCCTGAGTATGAAGTTCAATAACCCTGAAGACACCTTCTAAAGATTAGCCTTGGAAAATGCCTTTTTCCCATTAGCGCGGGCACACTGTATATTACCCCGCGCCAATGGCCCAGTCCTTACAAAGAGGGCGCGCCCATAAGCGCTCTGTACCAGAGCACGGCCCGCGCCACACAATTTGGGCATGATTTTTGGCCAGCACATGCTAGAATGCTTTTTCCCTTGTGACTCGCTCAGTTCCCTGAAGGAAAAAGCCCACAAAAGCATCCGGGTTTCGGCTTTTCTATCCAAGGCAACG
>APFE030151102.1:42600-54985 GCA_000404065.3 Pinus taeda | reverse complement strand
AGAACATTGAATTAGTAGACCGAATAGAAAAGATAATTGTCTTTTATGTAATATATACAATTGTGAATCTATTTCCTTTTCTCAGGAACATTTAATATAAGCAACCTAGTAATTTTAAATGGAGATAGAGTTTATATGAAGTTTAGTGAGAAATCAATTTCTCAAGAGTTCAAAGACTATAACAAAGCTACTTTAGCAACTGTGATGTACGCATCTACATCCAAGAAGCTTGGAAACTCATTGAAAAAATTTGTACTCGAGGGTTTCATAAATGGTAACTAATAAAATCCTTTTAAAATGAAAAAGAAAAAAAAATATTTTATTTTCAAGATACTAAATCAAATTAACATGAGTATGCTATCATGGCTTGCTTATTCAAGGTCAAAACGAGATCTTGAAAATTCAAGAAAAATCCATACTATATCTCGCAAGGAATATGAAAGAAAAACTGTCATATTATGAGTAAATTCACTTTTCATTGGCGAGACTTTAACTATCAAGCCATCACATATCTTACATCAGCACATCCAAAAAAAATATTATTTATTCACACCATTCCTTTCCTAAGGTGTGCATTATGATATGGTAAACTACCTAATGTTTCTAAGTGTAATTGGCTATATATTATGCATATGTTCAAAATTAAACACCCTTATGTTAAATCACTTATATGCTTTTGGGGGTTTGGATGACCCACTAACTTATATATGGACACACCTTGGTTTATTTTATATGTTTAATTATCTACTATCATAGGTCTAAACCCATGGAGCATTTTGGTAAGCCCAAGGGTTCAATGTGTATCAATTCTATTTATGCCAAGGTTTTAATCCTGCTACTATGCTGTCATCTGATTGGCAGTGGTTGTAATTGGGGTACGAGCAGTCCCATGCTCCATTGTCCACCTCAATTCATTCACGTGGTCAGTTGTGTGGGCTTAGGTTTTGTGCGACGGCAGAGATTGGTTTGGCCACAGATCAATGGTGGTGGAACCTTATAGAAACCCTAACTCCATTTTACCATATCCTATCCCCTCTCTTGCTCATTGTGACCACTACTTGGCCTTATACTCTGTTGTGCACTACTCTTAAAATCCCAGCGTGACCTGGTTCTTTCCTGCACCCATCGTAGTGCCTTCATTCCATGCCCGAACTGCATTCTTCCATGAGCCTGTATCATCGCATAACATTTCTGTTGAGAGGATGTGATTATTCCTCCGTGTTATTTCCGATGTCGAGAAGGTTTTTCATAAACATTGCCTCCTCATCTTGCTCGTTTCTAATTTTACAGTGGTTTTGTCTCTTCCTATAGCACCCTACGAAGATCGACATTTCCTCCATTATGCCTTAACAGGTAAGAGGTATCATTTTCATTTCTGCGTTTGGTTATTTTCTTACAGTAGATGATTGCGCTAATGAATTTGGGGCTTTTCATGTTTGTAGGGGAATTTTCCTTTCTAGAGATGGAATCTGGCATATATTACTTGTTGCAATCCTTTCCCAACAAGGTTTCGCTAAGCAGTGCCAAAGGTCAAGGCTCTACTTCAAAGCTCTCCTAGGTAATCAGTTGTGGACTTAATATGTTTTAGATGTTAACCCCAGAGGGGTTTTTCTGTTATTCCAAAGGAATTTGTTGTTGACCCAGTTTCCCTTTCTTTGTTGGGGATTTGATTTGGTGAATGGATGAACTAGTCCAAATCCCTTAATTCCTTAGGTAATTATTTCTACCCTTAGCAATATTTTTAGGAATAATTTCTATAGTTTTGAGTATGAGATAGGATTCCAATGCATATTGACTTTATCTTCTCGGCTTGTATTTATGCAGGTATTCCAATGAACCTTCAGGTTAATATATCTGTGGCTTGCACCATTTCCAACGTTCTCCATCATTAATGCATTTATTTCTTAATTCTACTTGCTAGGTCGATTGTATTTCCATTTTTCTAGCTATGGGTGATGAATTACTGTGTCTATGATTTCTGGGTTGATTACAATGACTGTGGAAAATGGAATGTTGTGTTGTCCCCTGTTATCAGTTGAATGTTATTGAAATATATTTATTGTTGTTTCTAGTCTATAGGTGTTGAACTGCATATCAATATGATGTATTCGTAGGCTTGGTTAAGACGTGATCCTCTATTTTGTCCTAAAGAACAATTACAGGGTCCTTAAGAGGCACCATTTATATTTATATGGAGCTTTTCTCTTACTGTTATCATTTAATCAATTATTATTAGTCCTTGTTCATGATGTGACGCATCCCTCTAAATGTAGCCATTGGCTTATTTTAATTAGTTAAATGATCAGGATAGAGGCTCCTTATTGTTTTAGTTTTGATCTATGTTCATGGATGTAAGGATACTTTCATATGTAAGGTTCCATCTTTCTATATTTATATATATTTCAAGGATAGTTTGTCACTACTTTTTCTAAACACATTGTGTGAATTTCGTAATGTTGTAGCATGCCTTTGTATAGGTTGAAAATTCCATTTAAAGAAATACTACCCCCGCGTATTGATTTGCCTGTGATTTATTCAATTTCAAGTTATTACTCTCTTTCATTTGAGGGTATTCATATTTGTTGTCTTACATTATTCGGTCTATTTCAGTTTTATTATTAGAAGTTGTTGAAATATGGCTATTGTAATCCTTTGCAACATTTTTGCACCTTGATGATCTTCTTCTATGCTTAAATTATCTTAGGTAGTCGATTTAGTTAAGCAACTAGAATAAATTAACTTAGTGATATGGTTTTGATCTAAGAGTTATGATTTTTTTTCATATGTGATGGTTGTCCTCAAGCGCATATATATTATTTCTCTATTTCATAGTTGTAAGTACTAAGGATTTGATCCATATGCCTCCAACGTTTAATTTCCAATTGCTTGTTTCATATGGATGAAAAGATATATAGTTGAACTATGTCATGGCATGCATATGATAAATCCCTATGTTTAGATTTTCATGAAATTTCGCATGACAATATACATGCAATAAGGTCTTTTTCCTGCACTCTTATAATTTCATTCATTAAATCTGGAAATTAATAATACTTTGTTTCCATAACTAGGAATTTCGCTTTTCCTCACAAATTAATTAGTGTACTATCTCACTAACAAGATTAGAAAGTAGTACTCTACCTTTATGGTAATATAAGTCAATTGCTTCAACAGTCTAGACAAAAGATTAATTATTCCGCAATTACAATCAACTTTCCTACTACACAACAAATATAACAAAAAATTACTGTTTGCAAGTAAGTAAAATATAAAATTCCATTCATCTTCCATTGACATACAAATCAGCATATCCTATACTTAATTTCTACCCTTCATAAAATCATAACATTCAAATTTCATAATAACAATCCATATCCATAGATTTACATTAACGAAAGAACCAGTAACTATAAGCTAACCATGTGTTACTGATGGAACTCCTTTAGAGTCAGAACATTCTCTCCAACCCAACAGTAGAACTGTATCTTCTGAGTTCACCCCCAAACAAATTTTCTCTATCCAAGACATCAAAAACCTATTGATTCTTGCAATGGGCATTTTTATGCCTTCTTTACATGTGACATTTTTCTCAAAAGTGGTGACCCGCTTTATGGGATTTTTCCCTTTGTGCCAAAATCTTGCTATTTATCTTTAGCGACGCTTTTTTCCAATATCAACATAGTGTTTACCTCCAGCTGAGTTCTTAGTGTACCTTTCGCTCCCATCCACTAAGCTTATCCAGAATCCTTCTAAATTCTAATCATGGAAATATTATTATGATATACTCTTATCTGTCAGTGTTCCATTTCCAAGAAATTCCAATTTATTTCCTATTTAAAAACATTTATTACATTATCATCCTATGGAAGACATCATCATTTTTCTTTTTTAATAAAATGGAAAAATACTAATGTTTCTTTCAAACAGGGAGAGGTATTACATTCTCATCCCCTTTTATTTACACTATCCTCAATTTTTAAATTCTAGTTTTTCCTAAGCTGAAAAAAATGTTGGGTATTTTTCTTACATTTCACTTTCTAATCCCCACATGGCCTCCTTAGGAGTGAAGTTCCTCCATTGCACCTTAACCTAAGTGACGACTTGATTTCGAAGCCATGTCTCTCTCCTGTCTAGAATGCAAAGTAGTTCTCGTAGGAAATTACCTTTGGGTTCCACCTATAGCATTTTCCAATCAATTATATGAGTTCTATCATATACATATATTTTTAATAAATATACATGAAATTCATTATGAACTTCAATGTGACTATGAAAACCTAATTGATAAGCTATAGATCCGACTCTATCAAAGCTTCAAATGGTCCACAAAACCATGGAGATTGTTCTGGACAAGTTCCTGTAACCAGAGTACTCTTCCGGAGTTTCACTCTCAAATACACATGATCCCAAATTTTAAATTCCTTTTGTGTTATTTTCTTATCTGCGTAACTCTTTTGGCGGTCCTGCGCTGCTTTAATATTCTGTTGAATTATGTGCATCGTTTGATCCATTTCCTGTGATAAATCTAGCCCCATAATTAATTTTTCCTCTAGTTTACTCTAGTTGAGGGGTGTTTAGTATTTCTTGTCATACAATGCCTCAAACAAAATTATTTTTATGGAGCTCTGGTAACTATTATTATACGCAAATTCTGCCAAATGTAGGAATTCCTCCCACTCGGTAGGCTTATCCATCACATACATTCTAAGAATATCCTCTAGCATCTAGTTGATCCTCTCAATATGTCCATCCATTTGAGGATGGTAGGTGGTCCTAAAATTTAACTTTGTACCCATGCTTCTGAATAGGGCTCTTCAAAAGGTTGTGATGAATTTGTGATCTCGATCTGATACTATCATTTTAGGGACACCATCTAATCAGAATATTTCCTTCATAAACACATTGGAAATTTGAGGGGTGCCAAAGGTAGATTTTATAGGTATGAAATGGGCGGATTTGCTAAGCATGTCCACTACCACCATGATGGAGTCATGGTGTCTTTTTGTCCAAGGTAACCCTATGATGAAATCTTGTGATACTATCTCCCATTCCATTAAGGCACAAGTAGTGGATTTAGCAACCCAACAGGGTGTTGATGTTCTACCTTAACTTGTTGGCATTCTATACACTTTGCTAAGTACTTCGCTGCTTATTTTTTCATTCCTGGCCAAAAGAAACTTTTCCTCAATGTTGTGACGATCTTCAGGTATCCCGGATGTCTTGCAAATGGATTTTTATGGTTCTCATTCAGTATCATTTCCTTCAATTTTAGAACGTTGGGTATATACAACTTTCCCCTGTAAGTTAATATTTTTTTCTCATTTTATGCATACCCTAGTATATGAGCTTCCTACAATTTTTCTTGCATTACTTATTTGAAATCCTTATGCACAAATTTTTTAATTTGTTCCAGAAATGTTTTTTTAATACTACTAATAGTTATTGTTGTTAAAGTATGAGCACGTCTGCTCAGAGCATCTACTACCTTATTTTCCTTCCCTTTCATATGCTTAATCTCAAAATCAAATTCGCTCAGGAATGTTATCCATCGAGCTTGCCTGGCATTAAGGTCGGGTTGACTAAACAAATACTTTAAACTGAAACGATCTATTAGAAATGTGAATTTTTTTCCCAACAAATAATGTCTACACATTTTTAGGGCGTGTACAACAACTGTTAACTCAAAATCGCACACAACATCATTTTTCTCATGTCCTTTTAACTTCCTTGACTCGTATGCTATTACCAAATTTTCTTGTAACAAAACTCCTCCCAGCCCCTCCAAACATGCATTTGTACACATAGTAAACTCTTTGTTTAAATATTTTAGTTTCAAATTAGGAGTGATAGTCAATAAATACTTTTGACTGGAAGTTAGCTATCCATTCAAATTTTACTCCCTTTTCTGCAACAATGTGATGGGGTAAGATATTTTTGCAAAGTATTTAATAAACCTACAGTAATATCCAACAAACCCCATAAATGACCAGACAACAGCTACATCTTGAGTTATAGGCCAATTTACCATGGCCTTTACTTTACTGGGATCCACTACTAATCCCTCCTTTGAGATGATATGCCCAAGATACTGAATTTTGGTATTATAAAATTCACACTTACTAAATTTGGTGTATAATGCTTTTTCTCTTAAGGTTTGCAACACCAACCTTAAGTATTCCTTGTGCTCCTCTTCATTCCAATAATATACCAAAATATCATCAATGAATACCAAAGAAAATTTGCCCAAATACTTGCTAAGTACACTATTCATTAAACACATGAAAGTTGTAAGAGCATTAGTCAGGTGAAACGGTAACACTATGAACTCGTAGTACTCGTATCTAGTTTTAAATGTTGTCTTATAAATATCTTCGTCTTTTATCCACAACTGATGGTATCCCATTCTGATATCAATTTTTGAGAAAAAAGTGTTTCCCCTCACCTGATCAAATAGATCATCAATGTGGGGCACATGTATTTATTCTTGATAGTCATTTTGTTTAACTAACGATAATAAATACAAATCCTAAACGCACCATCCTTTTTCTTAACAAAGAGTATTGGTGTTCCCCAGGGTGACACACTAGGCCTGATATACCCTTTATCTAGAAGATCATGTAGCTGCATTTTCAGCTCTACTAATTCCCGGGGGCTCATTCGGTAAGGTGCTCTAGACACTAGAGATGCACCTGTTACCAATTCTATGGTGAATTATATATCTCGATGGGGGGGTATACTGGGAATCTCTTCAAGAAAAATGTCCACAAATTCGTTAATGACTAGCACAACACTTATTTCCTACTCCTCATTCTACTTTCTAGTTTCTTCTACGTGTACCATAAATATTTGACGTCCCTTTCAGGCGCTCTTCTTCACTTGTAGCAAATAAATTTTCCTAACTGAGATCCGTTTTGATATACCATTAATGGTATGAAATTTTTCCATACAGGTTTACACAGGTTATAGTTTTTTCTAAGAAGTTTATAATTGTTTCCTACTGCTCCAGCCAATCAATTCCAATTAGGATATCATTTGACCTAAGGGGAATTATATTTAGATATACCATGGTCATGTACCCATTTAAATTTAATGGACACTCCTTCACTTGGCTATTGACTCTTCTCTTGGTACCCATGGTCAATTATACCAACCAAGTTCTTTTCTATTTTTTTGTTTTTAATTTACATCTTTCTACTACTTGCAGTCCCACATAGATTAAACTATTTCCTGGGTCTATTAAAACAGAAATAGATTGGTTAGCGAGAATACCTTCTAGCTCAATCATGGTCGACTGATGTTTCACATGTCTATCCTCCAGGGTTGTGCTTATCCTTGGGATGCTCCAGGCCATGTCATTTACTATAGAGGCTTCATGGATGTTTTGTATGTTTTATACTGACCTGGGATTATGTGGGAAGTCTCTTAGTAAATGAGGTTCACTGCATCCCCATCACTTCAATACTCATTTATCCCTATCTCCATTCCCCTTTCTAACATTCATATCAACAACTTTTGATCCCACTTGAGAAGTAGATTGCTAATTTACAAGTACCTTATCAAACATTTTCCGTTGGTGATCCCGACCAAATTTTTTAGATACCGTGGTTTTGAATGCCTTCCTCCCATGTTGACTTTGGTCTTCTCCTTATTTGGCCAAGTCTTGAACCCTTCACATTTGTTTTTAAACTGTTGGTAGTATAACCTTTCCTTTCTCACCAATTCATCCATAGTTTTTGGGTTATCAAATTTGATCCGCTCCTTATACACTGTAGGCAAGAAATTCATGAACCATTGTAATTTAACTTTTTCCTCCTTCAGGTATGGAAAATATCTCAGTAGGTTGGTAAATTTGGATACAAAATCATCCATAGAGAGTTATCCTAACCTTAATTCGTGAAATTATTTTGCGTGGTCATCATAGTATCTCTCACTCAAGTAGCAATTTTTTAAATGTGTATAAAATTCCTTTCATAATATTGTTTTCTCCTCCTTTCTTTGTACATTCTTTGCCTCTTCCCACCACAAGGAAAATTTTCCTTGTAACTGATAAACAAATAAACTGGGTTTCAAATTACTTTCATAGTCATAAACTTGAAAGTATTTAGTCATATTTAATAACTAGGCTTTTGCGTCCTCCTCCTTTTCCCCATCAAACATGGGGGGTTTGATCCTCCGAACTTATCCTTGCAGTTCTAGCTACTTTTTCGACTTAGACTTCTAGAAATAAGTCTTATCTAATTCTCCTTCACTCTCATATTTTTCAGGATTAGACTCTCCTTCTTTCATCATTTCTAAATCCACTATTTTTCGAATTGATTTCTATGTTAATGTTCTAATAATTCTTTCTTGCTCCTAGCGGCGTGTAGCAATTGTTCATTATTGTCCCTTAGATATGCTAATTCTCATTGTAAATTTTGAATGACCTCCATGAATGGGTTTATAGGTGGAGTGGCTCCTTCCCTGAGTTCCACATATAGTCAGTCTCCCGCTGGTATCTCCTTAGCTATCATACTGAATATATATTTTAGCTTAGTTAAGCTTAATCAACCAGTTGTTCACATAATACAAAAAAACATCTATAGTTTACTACAATTTTCCTATCTACATAATTTTATGTTATGATGGTTTATTAAGGCCCAATGGATAACATGGGATCTGATACCATATGTCACATCTCTTACATCGGCACATCAAAAAAAAAAAAATGTCTATTATTTATTCACCCCATTTCTTTCCTAAGGTGTGCATTATGATATGGTAAGGTGCCTAATGTCTCTAAGTGTAATTGGCTATGTACTATGCATATGCTCAAAATTAAACACCCTTATGTTACATCACTTATATGCTTGTGAGGGTTCAGATGACTTCCCAACTTATATATCGATGCACCTTCGTTAATTTTATATGTTTGATTAACTACTACCCTTGGTTTAAACCCATGACACATTTTGGTAGCCTTAATGGTTCAATGCATATAAATTCTATTTATACCAAGGGTTTTACTCTTGTTATTCTTCTCTCATCTGATTGGCGATGGTTGTGGTTGGGCTACGAGCAGTCCCATCCTCTGCTGGACACCTCAATCCATTCACATGGTCATTTGTGTGAACTTGGGTTTTCTGTGATGGTGGAGATTGGTTTGGCCACACATCAATGGTGGTGGAGCCTTGTAGAAACCTTAACTCCCTTTTACCTTAACCTGTCTCCTCTCTTTCTGATTGTGACCATTGTTTGGCCTCATACTCTGCTGCACTCTACTCTTCGAATCCTGGTGCAACCTGGCTCTTTCCTGCACCCATTACAATGCCTTCATTCCATGCCCAAACTATATTCTTCCATGAGTCTGTGTCGCCGTATGAAATTTATGTTGAGAGGGAGTGGTTATTCCTCTGTGTCACTTCGAGTGCCAAGAAAGTTTTTCATAAAAATTGCCTCCTCATCCTACTCGTTTCTAATTTTATAGTGGTTTTGTCTCTCCCTATACCGACCAGCCAAGACTGCCATTTCCTTCATCATGCCTCAACAAGTAAGAGGTATCATTTTCATTTATGTGTATGGTTATTTTCTTAAAGTAGAGGATTTTGCTAATGAATTTGGGGCTTTTCATGTTTGAAGGGGAATTTTCCTTTCCAAAGAGGGAACCTGGCATCTATTACTCATTGAAAGCCTTCGTAATCAGGTTTCGCTCAGCAACACCAAAGGTCAAGGATCTACTTCAAAGCTCTCCCAAGTAATCAGTTGTGGACTTAATATGTTTAAGATGTTAACCCTAGAGGGGTTTTTCTATTATTCCTCGCGAATTTGTTGCTGACCCACTTTCCCTTCCTCTGTTGAGGATTTGATTTAGTGAATGGATGAATTAGTCCAACTCCCTTAATCCCTTAGGTAATTATTTCTACCCTAAGCAGTACTTTTAGGAATAATTTCTACATTTTTAGGTATGAGGGAGGATTCCAATGCATAGTGACTTTATCTACACATGCCTTGTATTTGTGTAGGTATTCCAACAAAACTGTAGGTTAATCTATATGTGGCTTGCACCATTTCCAGCGCGCTCCCTCATTAATGGGTTTACCTCTTAATGCTACTTGCTAGGTCAGTTGTATTTCCACTTTTCTACCTATGGGTGATGATCTAATGTGTCTATGATTTCTGGTCTAATTACAATGACTCTAGAAAATGGAATGTTGTTTCGTCCCCTACTATCAGCTAAATGTTATTGAACTGTATTTATTTTTGTTTCTTGTCTATAGGTGTTGAACTGCTGTTATGAAACCAACTCACAAAAAGATAGAAAAGAGAGATAAATGCCTTATAATTCAGCCTCCTCGAGGGGGAAACCTCCTTTACATTACATAAATGAACAATTCTTGAATGATTCAAATGACAAAACCTCCTTTCTATAAATAGGAGTTGAAGGAGTTACAATATAACCAAGTTGGCCTAACAATAATAATATAAAGGCACAAAAATAACAATAGAGGGATTCTATGGGGCATAGTAATAACAATAGGGGCACAACAATATTAATAAGGAATACAACAACAATAGTAATGGGGGAATCATTAGTATTATAGGGAGCTAACATGCCCCTTTCCTTCAAAAAAGTGTTGTCCTTAATGCTTGAGTAGTTCTCAATGCTTCTGTATAAAATTCTCATCCTCCCATGTGGAATCTTCAATGGATAAGTTCTTCCACTTGATGAGATACTCCAAAATGGATCAATTTCATAGCTGTCGAGTTCTTGTTTCTGTGACTGCTTTCGGTTCCAATATAATTTTTCCTTCCTCGTCAAGTTCTCGCAATATTGTTTAAACTGGGAGCTTGTCACATATAACCTTCTTTAAACATGAAACATGGAAAACTAGGTGCACTCGCGAAGCTGCAAGAAGCTCCAATTTGTATGCAATAGTACCAATCTTTTGCAACACCTTGTACGGACCATAATACTTTGGTGATAATTTATTATCCTTATTAGCTTTCTTGAGGAACACTTTTTTATATGGTTGTAGCCATAGGAAAACCCAATCACCTACATCAAAACTTCTTTCACTGTGATGTTGATCTGCCTGTTGTTTCATTCTATTATGTGCCAACACGAGGTTATCCTTTAAGAGTTAGAGAACTTGTTGTTGATGCTCGATGTGATGTTCCACTGCTTGAACCTTAGAATTTTCTCTTAAATATGATGTGATGGATGGTGGCTGATATCCATAAAGTTCCATAAATGGGGTAATTTTTGTTGCAGTATGGAAGGAAGTGTTATACCACCATTTAGCTAGAGAGCAACCATTTGACCCATTGTGACTGTTTATCAGATACAAAGCAACGAAGATATCCTTCCAAACATTTGTTACTATCTCAGTTTGGCCCATCAGATTGAGGATGATAAGATGAGCTATGAGCTAACTGAGTACCAAGACAAGGAAATAATTATGTCCAAAAATTTCCAATAAAAATGGGATGTCTGTCACTTACAATAATCTTTGGGTTTCCATGTAGATTTTGAATTGTTTCCATAAATGTAGTCAAACTGTACTGGCTTTAAATGGATGTGATAATGCATAAAAGTGTTCATACTTGGTAAGTCTGTCAACTACCACCATGATGACACTCTTTCCCTCAGACTTGGGTAAACCTGTGATAAAATCCATTGAAACATCTTCCCAATGTTGGCTTGGAATGGATAAAGGTTGGAATAGACCTATTGTCTTAATTGTTTTAACTTTATTTTGTTGGAAAACCAAACATTTTGCCACAAACTTTTGAATATCCGATTTAAGGCCATCTCGAAAAAATTCCTTCTTAACCCTGTGGTAAGTTTTTAAAAATCCTGAGTGCCCTCCTAAGGGAGAAGTGTGAAATTCTAGAAGAATCTTTTGTTTGAGTTGGGAATTCTTATAGATGTATAAGTGATCTTTGTACCATAATGAATCCTTTTTTCAGCTAAATGTATCAGATGTACAGGAATCTTATTGTAACTTTCTAATAAGTGCCCACACTTCTTCATCATTCTTCCATTCCTCCCTTGCTTCATTTATCCAATCTGGTTGGATAATAGAAATGGTGCACAATAATGCTTCCATATCCTCATCCTTTCTTGAGAGTGCATCTGCCACAACATTTTTCTTCCCTTTTGTAGATGATTTCAAAGTTAAAACCCAACATCTTAGTGGCCCATTTTGGTTGCTCTTCAGAGGATAATCTTTGTTCTAAAAGGTATTTAAGGCTATCATGATCCGTTTTTACCTTGAAGTGTTTTCCCATTAGGTAGGCTCACCATTTCTTAAGTGCATGTAGTATTGCTAACATTTCCTTCTCATAAATAGCTTTGTGTAAATACTTTCCCTTGATTGGAAAACTTTCAAAAGAAATGGGTCTTTCA
>APFE030151102.1:2261-42142 GCA_000404065.3 Pinus taeda | reverse complement strand
CTGCAACCATACGTTCAATTTCACTCTTTTGGGCATAGGGATATCTGTACGGCCTGATGTTTGGAGGAACACTTCCTGGAGTCAAAGGAATAGCATGATCATGATCACGAATAGGTGGGAGACATTTGGGAGTCTCAAATACCTTGGAATGATTGTCCAAGACTTTTTGGAGATATGGAGAAATAGATGATTTTGATGTGGAAACATCTAGCAAACATAATTTTGCAATTACACCTTGTTGTTCCTTTTTTAGAAGCTTTGTCATACCATTAGAGCTGATTATCTTTCCTAGTTTCCCTGCAATACCCCTTAATTCAACTTCTTTTCCTTCCGCAGAAAATTTCATGAAAAGTTCTTGAAAGTTAAAAGCTATTGTACCCAAGGATTGTAGCTATTGTACCCAAGGATTGTAGCCATTGGACTCCTAGTACAACATCAACACCTCCCATTGGAATGGAAAACATTGGGCTATTCAATACATATTCTCTCATGGATAGCCTGATATTATGGCACTTTCCAGAGCAATTTATGGTTCCTCCACTTGCAATCATCACTTGACACTCTGATGCTGGATATAGAAAGCAATTCAATTCTTTTGCTATATTACATTGAGTAAAATTATGGGTACTTCCTTAATCAATCAACACTATTACCTTTCTATTCTTGATATGTCCTTCTATCTTGATGGTTTGAGGAGTGGTAATTCCAGCCAATGCATTACAAGATATGGTAAGATTCATTTCTTCTTTATCTAGGGTTTTTTCCTGGAGTATATCCTCTTCTTTTGACCTTTCTTGTTCCTTTTCTTCCTCCTCTTCACAATCTATGTGGAATAATTTCTTCTTAGCACACTTATGACCTTTAGTGTATTTTCTATCACAATTGTAACAAAGCGCTTTTGCTCTTTTTTCTTCCAATTATTGTGGTGTCAACCTTATATGTTATGGAAGGCTAGGGGAAACAACACTTCCATCTTTATATTTGTGAGTGCTAGGCTTCTTGGTTGCCATAATTTTGCTTTCCATTTCTCGCTAACCTGAATGCCTTCTCCAATTAATCAGGTTCCCAAAGGCGAACCTCATGTTGTATATTATCCTTTAAAGTCCCTATGAACACATCAATCCTATGCTCCTCTGGAATATCTTTTACCCTTATGTTCAATTTTTGGAAGTCGTCAATGCGCTCCATCACTAAACCCTTTTGTTTGAGACTTCTCAATTGAGTAAAAAAGGTGTTGCTTTTTGTATCCTCATAATGTGCTATCATTTCTTCCATAAAAATTGCCCAAGTGACAATTTGTTTACGAGAGCAAAGCCATCGATACCATACAAACTAATTTGGTTTCAAATATAAAGTTTCAATACGTACCTTTTGTGTGTTTTGCACATTATGGAGATCGAAAAATTGCTCCATCCATAGTATCCATGTTGCGGGATCCTTGCCATCAAACTTCCTCATATCGATTTTTGGAATATGGTGGGTCTTCAATCCAACAATCAGAGTCTATGAATCATGATTAACATTTCTTTTGTTCTCATCATGAGTTTCCTTTACTACCCTTTCACCATTAGTGACCACTTCTTGTAGCAACTTATTCAAATTTATCTTCAATTCTTCCATCTTATCATCCATGCCATCCATCTTAAAGTCCATGCCATTCATCTTAGCTTCCATGCCATCCATCTTAGCTTCCATGTCATTCATCTTAGCTTCTACACCTTTCTTTAAATGATCCATCTTAGCTTCCACACCATACATCTTAGCTTCTACATCTTTCTTTAAACCATCCATCTTAGATTCTGTTACTTTTTGTGCGAGTGACATTTGTTGCACTTGTTCTCGTAATTTTGATATATCATGTTGCATTTCTTCCTCTTTTTCATGAGTCATGCTAGAGATTTCAAGTTGCTTACTAGGTGTTTGCATTTTTTTTCCTCGGGGCATCAATTACCAATAATAATGTTTACTATGCCCTTTGAATTCCTTCAAACTAATTTTTCAAACCAAGCTTATGCAAAAATTAAAAAAAAAAACTACACCTTTTTTCACTTTGTAGGAGCTCGATATTGAATTTGATGTATCTTTGTAATTTCAGATCATCCAGTTCTGAAATTGTGAGCTGCAATAGCCCTCTGTGTCCTCTTTCCAATGCCACAAATCTAATCGAATTTAGATTGTACAAGAAATAGTTGTGTACAATCTCCCAAGATGAGCTGATTATAAACCTTTTCGAAAGAGCGAACTTGTATGAAGTGCCACATGTCACTCTTTTGACCTTGGGATCTAAAAAATATACACAGGCAACTACAGTCCGTCCTCTTTTTGTAACTTCTTACGGCATTTTAATCTGATGCTCAAAACAAAAGTTATGGCAATTTTCCCTAGGTCACCTGTTTGGAATGAAATTTGGGAGTCTGCAAAAAGGCCAACTTCCTCAGATCATATCTCCGCACATATAGTGTAAAAAGCTTTGAAATTCAGACCCGAGGTTCATAACAATTTTGGCCCAAATGGGTTTTATTTTTAGCATCTGAAACGTCACAGAAAAAAGGTTATAGCACAAATTCCATGATGACCTGTTTGGACCAACGAAACCCTAGAATCCAAAGCTCTGATACCAAAATGTTATGAAACCATCTCACAAAAAGATAGAAAAGAGAGATAAATGCCTTAGAATTCAGCCTCTTTGAGGGGGCAACCTCCTTTACATTACATAAATGAACAATTCTTGAATGATTCAAATGACAAAGCCTCCTTTCTATATATTAGTCGAAGGGGTCACAATATAACCAAGCCGACCTAGCAATAATAATATAAAGGCAGAAAAATGACAATAGAGGGATTCTATGGGGTACAGTAATAACAAAATGGGGGACAATAGGGGCACAACAATATTAATAAGGGATACAACTACAATAGTACTGGGGGAATCACTAGTATTATAGGGACCTAACAACTGCATATGAATATGATGTAGATGTAGGCTTGGTCATGACTTGATCCTCTATTTTGTCCTGAAGAACAATTGCAGGGTCCATAAGAGGCACCATTTATATTTATATGGAGCTTTTCTCTTAATGTTCTCTTTTAACCGGTTATTAATTGTCTTTGTTGATGTTGTGACTCATCCCTTTGCATGGAGCCACTGGCTTATTTTACTTAGTTAAATGATCAGGATAGAGGCTCCTTATTATTTGAGTTTTGAACTATGTTCATGGATGTAAGGATACTTTCAGATGTAAGGTTCCACCTTTCTATATTTATATATATTTCAAGGACAATTTGTCACTAATTTTTATGAATATGCTTTCTGAATGTCGTAATGATGTAGTTTGCATCTATATAGGTTGAAAATTCCATTTAAAGAAATACTACCCCCAATTATTGATTTTTCCCGTGAGTTATTCAACTACTTGTTATTACTATGTTTCATTTGGTGGTATTCATATTTGTTGTCTTGCATTCTTCGTTCTATTCCAGTTTGATTAATAGAAGGTGTTGAAATATGGCTATTATATGGCTATTATAATTCTATCCAATATTGCCACACCTTGATGATGTTCTTCTATCCTTAATTTATCTTAGGTATTCGTTTTAGTTAAGCATCTAGAATAAATTAACTTACTGATATGGTTTTGATCTAAGGATTATGGTTGTTTGTCATATGTGATGGTTGTCCTCAAGCACATATATATTATTTCTCTATTTCATAGTTGTAAGTACAAAGAACTTGATGCATATGCCTCCAACAATTAATTTCCAATTATTTGTTTTATATGGAAAAATAGATCTAAATCTAAACTATGTCATGGCATGCATGTGATAAACTCCTATCTTCATATTTTCATGACATTTCACATGATAATATACATGTACTAAGATCTTTTGTCCTACACTCTTATAATTTCGTTCACTAATTTAATCTGGAAATTAACAATACACTATTTCCATAACTAGGAATTTCACTCTTCCAATTGGATTATTTAGTGTACTGTATCACTAATAGAAGTAGTGACTAGTACTCTACCTTTATGGTAATATCAGTCAAGTTCTTCCATAGTCTAGACAAAAGATCAGTTATTCCGGAATTACAGTAACCTTTCCTACTACACAGCAAATTGTTTACAAGCAAGTAAAATATAAAATCCCATTCATCTTCCATTGACATGCAAATTTTCATCTCCTATACTTAATTTCTAGCCTACATAAAATCCTATCATTCAAACTTCATCATAACAATCCATAGATTTACATTAACCAAAGAACTAGTAATTATAAGCTAACCATGTGCTACTGATGGAATTCCATTAGAGCCAGAACACTATCTTCCACCCAACTGTAGAACTGTATGTTCACATTTCAGCCCCTAGCGGAGTTTTCCTATCCAAGACGTCAACAACCTGTTGATTCTTGTAATAGGCATTTTTATTCTTTATTTTCATGTGAGATTTTTCTTAAATCGGCATGTCGCTTTATGGGATTTTTTCCTTTTTGCTAGAAAATCGCTTTTTATCTTTAGCGATGCTTTATGCCAATCTCAACTTAGCGTTTATCTCCAGCTAATTTCTCAGTGGACCTTTCTCTCACATCCACTAAGCTTATCCAGAATCCTTCTAGATTCTAGTCATGGAAATATTATTATAATATACTCTTATCTAGCAATGTTCCATTTCCAAGAAATTCCAATTTATTTCCTATTTAAAAACATTTATTACATCATCATCCTACGACAAACATCATCATTATTCCTTTTTAATAAAATGGAAAAATACTAATGTTTTTTCAATTAGGGAGAGGTATTACACAAGGCGAAACCGGGCTATACATTAAACATACAGGATAGAATACATTCGTAAACTTCCTAGAAGGTTCTAGAAAAATAAAGAGTTTCAATGAGTGGTCCTTTCTCTTTTTGTTATAAACCTTAAAACATTAAAATAACCCTAGTAGGCTTTTTTTGGCCAGCATGGTCGAATACCCTAGAGAAGAATAAAAAATATGTAAGAAATTGGGTAAGTTGCAAGCCGAGAGGCAGAGCCATAGAAAAATCCTAGTATATTATTTAGCTACACCAAGGGTATTTTGTTCTTAGAGGGCATAACTATGAGGAATGAGAAGAGACAAATGAGAATTCTTAGAATGATGGCAACAGTTTGACTTTTTTTTTTTTAAATGGAATTCATTAAACGCAAACAATTATCTCCCATGTGAAGGTTAGGATGTCGCAACCCTACTCCTAAAATTCATAAATTGACAGTGGTTTGAAGATATAAATTGTTAAGGAATTTGTTCTGGGGTTTGCTTAGTAGAATTATTACCTATGCTCACAATGGTGGCTACTTTTGGTTTATTGTTCGATAAATAACTCACTATGATTGGAGAGACCTCAATGGCAGTGTTCACCTGGGTAAAGGCGATGAAAGAAAAAATAATTGTCGAGCTAAAATGTACCTTCCATAGAGCGATCGTGAAGAAAAATTGCAAAAGGATATATATGCATTAACACACTATCTGCAATTCTTTAATACATATTACCAAACCTCAAGAATTAAATTTTTCATGCAGTCATAAGTAGAGTTTCTCCAAGCACTATTATTGCCTAAAACCATCAAAATGTAAGGATTCGACCCTCGAATTGAAGAAGAGGCATTATAGTCATGGAATCGAGGAATTTCTAAGTTGAGAAGCTCTCTCTCAAGCTGTGAGGGTGCAAATGAGAATTGGAACAATGGAGGCTACAAGTAGTTACTCCAAGCTAACCCCAGGTGACCTCCACCATCAATATTAAGCCTAAAACTTATACGTTCACACAGTCGTCATGTGGTTAAGGTCCATGTATCAGCTTGTCAGATATGATCTTTGTGTTGCTAATATAATGTAACTAGAAGTTTCGAGTTGGATAACATTCCTTTAATAACAAGAAATATGAATGGAGGTGTAAACGAGTCTAATATATCAATACTATGTGTATATGTATATGACCCTTTACATCATGGAGTACCTCATGAAGGGTCGATACATTTGTATTGAGCTACAATAGTATTATTAATGTCATGGGAAAATAGAAATAAAATGAAATTGCAACCCATCGAAACCTAACGAAACTCTTGTAACCATAAGTCATGACAATTGTATCTTAGGTAAAGAGAGTGAAGCCTTTATGTGGGCGTACATCTTCTAATAGGTCTATAGTACCCTTATTTAATATAAAAAAGAAAGAGAGAAGAAAGAAGAATGGATTTATGTTATTGGTACAATAAGAAACATATCCATAAAGTTATAAAAGGTAAATATACTAAAGACAGTGCACAAATCTCTAGCCTAGGAATATGATAATTTGAAGTTGACAATGAATCTAGTGGAAATTCATGGTAAGGATAATGTCGAAGTGTAAGTAGATTTAAAAGAATTATTAGTCCTTTGTTTCCTTCTAGACTAGACATTTTGTGACATCCTAAGATTTCATGTGTTTATATGTACGGTTACGATTTCCTTTTAAAAAAAGGTACATGTCCTCTTGCTCTATTATAACGAAATAAGAAGAATACATTAGGGATATTACAATTTGTATATCCTATTAGAGTGCAATCCTTACTTTTTACCTTTTAGTTTATAATATCCTTTGAGAAAACAGATATCCTCCACATAACTATTTTATTACTAAAATTTATAGAAGCTTACATACTCTTTCCCTTCTCACCTTGAACATATATTATTATTGTCTGATTTCAAGGTCACAGAAGCCAAACACAAAATTGGTTTATAAGACCCCCTTGTTTGTGAGAAAAGGGACTGACCTCCGTGCAATGATTTGACTGCTAAGTCTACGAAGGCATTGTACTCTACTCCCCTTTAGTTAAGTCTACGAAGGCATATATACTCTACTCCCCTCTAGTTTTGAACCTGCGACATACTATACATATATGTTATAACCTCTTATAACACATATTTTTATACAAATTATAGTAAAAAATAAAATAATATAAGTAATTACTTAAATTTTAACACATAAAAATATTTTATATTTATATATAAATAAATTATTAATCAACATATATTATTTATATATATTTAAAAAATGGGTACTCGTTTAGTTAATACACAAAATAGATTTTTGTCCAGAATCTCAATACAAGTTCTAGCAAGATTGTGATTTTTTGTTATTTAAAATGCACTTTAAATGGATTTAGCACCCTAAAAGACCCTTGAGGCACTACATCTTTACAAACTAAACAACCTAAACTTATGATTTTTAAAAATATGTACCATGTTTTGAACAAAATTTATGAGAAAAAATGGTAAAAAAACCTTCATCTATTACTTAAACTATACTTAAAAATACTTCTTAACTTTTAATTAATTAATTGACTAGTACTAGGACAAAAATTAGTTAAACATATTTCATATTGCATATCAAAAAAACCGAATTTTAAATATTGTTCCTCATTATTCTCATAACCACATTACTTTCCTTAACAGCTAGAAAAGAAAATTACATCAAGCAGGGGACCAAAATCAATAGATTTTCACAAAAGCTAACTACCCAGTAAAACTAAAAGCATATCATCAAAACCATTTTAAAATTACACAACATAAAATAGATCACCAACAAATGAGAAATCAGAATTACACCAAATGATATCCCCAAAATCACAGCAACCCAGCAACAATCCACAATTATGCCAACAACTAGCAAATTATAGCTTACTAGTGTGCGACGTATCACTTACTAGCATGCCACAGTACACTAAACATTTCTTTCTTACACTGCAAAGATATAGCGAACACATTGAAACAAGCACTAAATCAAAAAAATAGTATAAAAAACCTAATATTCTAATAAATATATTACTTCTAAATATATATAATATTGTGTTTTTCACTTTCCTTTTTACTTGAATTTTTCATATATATATAAATACATTCTTCTTATTAATATAAAATTAAAAAGTAAGTTACTCACACTTGCTTTAATAAAAATACTATTACTATAAAAATAAATAAATACTATTACTTAAATAAATAAAAACTATAAAAAATATATACAATAATAATAAAATACTTTCATATTTTAAAACTTAAAAGCATATAATAAATAATTTACTTACACTTTACGATATAAATATAAAATATTTGTATTATAGATTAAAAAATAATAAAATGCCTTTTGCTTTATATAAAAATATAATAATAATAAGATACTTTATTTTTCTTTTTTCGCTATTCATCTGTGTCCAGCGCATTACAGTATACATCAGAGTAGATACTGTGTCATCAACCACTCAACATACGTGCCGTGGCTATGCACGAATTTCTATTAATTAAAATATTAATAATAAACTTATTATTCATTCAAAATTTGTCCTAGTAAAAATTAATAAAAAATCACATATACCCTAGTTCAATGTTGGTGTCAAAATAAATTAATAATAAAATATGCGGTTATAGATTTTTAGAGAGCAGACTAAATGTATGCACGCACCTCATCAGCGAAATGATTAGATATCAAAGGTAGACCGGGCCATTATAAGTAAATTCCAACTCGTTAGAATAAAAGAAAGTAATCACGGTTTCTCTACGCTCTCTCGACTCTAATATTCTATTATAATTTGAAAATATTTCACAACGCAATGAGTCAATGGCTGGCAATCGAGGGCGCACAAGTTTATGAGATTGGTAGGTCTGACTCTCGTGGTTCTTCATTCAACCTGAGTCCAGTAACTCTGAGTGCGTCTATTAATACTAACCATGATTAACCATGATAAATATTGTAAATCCAAGGAATTAATATTAAAAACCCAAGGGATTATAAACTCGAGGTATATAAACACTAAGATAAATATTAAAAATATTAAAATAAACATGGTTGACCATGGTTAGCCAAAATGTAACATTAGACTATTGATTTTCATATTGAGACAACCTTTGGCACAATGGGATGTTGGAAAATGGTTGGCCATGGTTGACCATGCTTGATTTTCATATTGAGACAATATTTATCCTAATGTGGCATTGGAGCAAGAGACAATATTTGTCACAATGTGACCATGGTTATTAACCATGGCTAACCATGATTGACTCCAATGTTGAGACAATCTTGATCACAATGTGGTGTTAGACCATGGTTGATTTTCATATTGAGAAAAATTGTCATAATGCAACATTGGACCATGGTTGACCATGATTAATTTTCATATTAAACCCTAAAATTAAAACATGGGTAAATATTATAAACCCTAAAATAAGCATGGTTAACTATAGTTAACCATGGTTGATTTTCATATTGACACAATCTTTGTCACAGTGTGACGTTGGACTATGGTTGACCATGATTGATTTTTATATTGAACCAATATTTTCATATTGATACAATCCTTGTCATAATGTGACATTGGTTGATTTTATAGTAAGAAAATGTTTGTCACAATGTGACATGGGACCATGGTTGACCATGATTATAAACACAATAAATTAATATTAAACCAAAAGATTATATTATAAACCTTATGAATAACATTATCCCCTAGGAATATGAACCTTTAGATTAATAAACCCAAGAGATTGATAATATAAACCAAAGGAAATAATAAACCCAAGGGATTATTACTAAAAACCCAAGAGAATAATATTAAACTCAAGGGATAAATATTATAACCCAAGGTATAAAAAACCTAAGGTAAATATTATAAACCCTAAAATAAATATTCTTAACCATGGTTTACCAACGTTGATTTTCCTACTTAGACAATCTTTGTCACAATGTGACATTTGACCATGGTTGACCATAGTTGACCATGGTTGATTTTAATATTGAGATAATATTTGGCACAATGTGACATTGGACCATGGTTGACCATGGATGACAATGATTGTAAACCCAAGGGATTTATATTAAATCCTAGGATTAATATTATGAATCTTATGAATAGTATTATACCCTAAGAATATGAACCCTTTGATTAATAAACCCAAGAGAATGATATTATAAACCCAAGGGATTAATTCTAAAACCCCAAGTTATTACAAACCTAAGGGAATAATATTAAACCCAAGCGATTAATATTATAAAAGCAAGGTATATAAACCCTAAGATAAATATTGTAAACCCTAAAATAAACATGGTTGATTGTGGTTGACCATACTTCATGTTCATTTTGAGACAATCTTTGTCACAAATCAATGTTGAACCATAGTTGATGATGATGGAGCATGATTGATTTTCATATCGAGACAATCATTGTCACATTGCAACGTTGGACCATGGTTTATTTTCATATTGAGAATGTTTTTGTCACGATGTGATGTTGGACCATGGTTGACCATGATTATAATCGCAAGGGATTTATATTAAACCTAAGGATTTATATTATAAACCTTATGAATAATATTGCACCCTAAGAAAATGAACCCTTAGATTAATAAACCCAACATTTTAATATTAGAAACTCAACCGATTAATACTAAAAACCCAAGGGAGTAATATTAAACCAAAGGGGTTAATATTATAAACCCTAATATAAATACTATAAACCCTAAAATAAACATGGTTGACCATGTTTCACCATGATTGATTTTCGTATTGAGACAATATTTGTCACAATATGACATTTGACCATGGCTGACCATGGCTAATTTTCATATTGAGACATTTTTTTCACAATGTGACATTGGACCATAGTTGTGCATAGTTGACCATGATTATAAACTTAAGGGATTTATATTAAACCCTATGATTAATATTGTAAACCTTATGTATAGTATTATATCCTAGGAATATGAACTCTTAGATTAATAAACCTAAGGGATTGATATTATAAACCCGAGGGATTAATTCTAAAACCCCAAAGTATTATAAACCCAAGGGAATAATATTAAACCCAAGGGATTAATATTACAAACTCAAAGTATATAAACCCCAAAATAAATATTATAAACCCAAGGGAATAATAAACCAAAAGAATGATACTAAAAACCCAAAAAATTATAAACCCAAAAGAATAATATTAAACCCATAAACTTTTTTTTTAATAAATCCGCAGTATATAAATATATGCACGCACCTCATTAGCGAAATGATTAGATATGAAAGGCAGACCAGGCCATTATAAGTAAATTCCAACTCGTTAGAATAAAAGAAAGCGCAAATCCCAGTAATCACGGTTTCTCTACGCTCTCTCGACTCTAATATTCTATTATAATTTGAAAATATTTCACAACGCAATGAGTCAACGGCTGGCAATCGCGGTCGCACAGGTTTATGAGATTGGTAGGTCTGACTCTCGTGGTTCTTCATTCAACCTGAGTCCGGAAATTCTGAGTGCGTCCACTAATACAAACCATGATTACTTTTTTCAAAATCCTCTGGCTCACGAGTTGCATACGTTTAGTCTGGTCTCCAAATGTAATAATAATTTCGGTATAGTATAGTATATGGGCATACTTTATAGTTTGGTATACCATATTATGGTATATGGGGATATTTTATTATTGATTTATTTAGCAACCAACATCGAATGAGTCCATAAGTGAATGCGGAACGTTTTTTATTAAATTTTTTGTGACTACTTTGAATGGATAAATTTATTAATGATTTAGTTAATAGGATCGTGCATTGTTACGGAAGGGATGTATGACCGGTTGATTCCACTTTATATGTACACACAGGAACGCACAAGGCCAAATGATTAGATATCAAAGGCAGACCAGGCCATTTTCTGTAAATCGCGACTCGTTAGAATAAAAGAAAGCGCAAAACGTGCGCAAATCCCAGTAATCACGGTTTCTCTACGCTCTCAATGAGTCAATTGCTGGCAATCGCGGGCGCACAGGTTTATGAGATTGGTAGGTCTGACTCTGGTGGTTCTTCATTCAACCTGAGTCCAGTAATTCTGACTGCGTCCACTAATACTAACCATGATTACTTTTTTCAAAATCATACATTTACTCTGGTCTCCAAATGTATAGTATAGTATATGGGCATACTTTATAGTTTGGTATAACATATTATAGTATATGTGGATACTTTATTTTTGATTTATTTAGCAGATTGTATTTTTATTAATTTTTTTGTGAATGGATAAATTTATTAATAGGAATCGTGCATCGTTACGGAAGGGATGTATGGCCGGTTGATTCCACATTACATGTACACAGGAACGCACTGCAGAGAGAGATGATTTGCATGGCAAATGGAAATCTGAAAAGGGAGATACTTTATCTACAAAGGCGACGTCTTCACTCGTTATGATTTATAAATTAATACGTGATGTACAATTTTTTTTTGATAGGGTAAACCCGAAGTTGTTTTCGCGGACGTTGACCGGAGGGACAATTTTGCCAATTTTTTATGCTGTATTTTCACGATTAATTTTTTTTTTATTATTTTTTTTTAATGGAAATGGATCATATATATCAGATTTTTGTAAATCTAAGTAAAAGTTGTTAAACTTTACAATTTTAGGTGTTTTATAAGTTTCTAATGGTGTTGAAAATATTTCCACCGTGAAAAACATGATTCAAACACTTTTTCTACAAGAATTTTTGAAATGTTTTTGCCTGAATTCTGGCCACTTTTGGCAGAGCAATTCTCCACCTATATAGACTCTATTTTTATTGATAAGGTAAAACAGAAATTGTTATCGAAGGCTTTGACTACATGAACAATTGCCAGGACAGCCAAATTCTCACTGAAAGGAAGTATTAGAATACTATTTATGATCTTGGAAATTGATTCAGAATAATATATAATTTATAAAAGGGGTGTCACGCTAAAACAACAAAGTTTTCGACATTAAAAATACCATTTTATGCTTCAAAATGATCTCAAAAAGTTTTAAATCTTAATTTTCTCAATTTGATCTGATCAATAACAATGATTCTATCAGTTGATTCCTTCAATTTTCTGTTATGAAAGCATTGAGATGAATGACAAACAATAAAATGATCTAATCATAACCAATAAGTGATAATAAATTCCCTTTAAAATTATTCTATTTCATATTTAAAAAAAATCTCAATTATATTTTATTATAAAGTTAAAATCTTTGAAGGACAAAGTTTTACTAAGATTTGAGGTAATTTCTTTTAAATTTGGTTTATATCGCATTTAAAAAAAATATATATTTTGTTTTTTTTCACTAACATTAAGTTTATTTTATATTTTATTCTAAAATTAAAATCTTAAAAACCAAAGTTTTACTAAGATTTAAAGTAATTTCTTTTGTACTTAGTTTATGTTGCATTCAAAAGGAAATTGATTCAACTCATTGGCACCCAAAACTCATAGGCACCCAAAACTCGGCAAAATTATTACCTCTTTGAATTATGCGTTTTCAATGCAATTGTCAAACTCTATAATAAGTATAATGATAGAATGCATATGACATAATAATAGTCTGTTAAATTGTCAAAAACATTAATACTAGTGTAATGATGGAATGTAAATCATATAATAATTGTGGCCGTTATTAATATTTTATATCAATTGTTTTATAGTTGATAAATTCTTTAAACCAGTAAACATAAAAATAAGAGTTCAATTTTAAATATATATAATAATTATAATTTAAATAACCCGGATGCAGGTGTCAACATGCATTTAAGGTAGAGGACAGTGGGCCGATGCATAGGAGGTTTGATATGGTGCTCCAGCAGGTGGTAATGAATAGCATTCATTGCTATTCAATTCGGCTTCTGTCCCAAGGAAACTCCGAGGGAATTTACACAATGGCTGCCAGAACTTTCGATAATGTCTGTTTGTGTGCGCAGGAGGGGAATTGGGGCTTTGAGGCGAAAGGAGGTGAAGGACAGGCAAGGAAAGAGGAGGGAGGCATAGGTGGTAGCAAGCCTTCCCTCAAGGTTCAGTTCTTTACAGTGTCGGCGTCTGGTTCATGGCATTCTCGGGAGGTAGCGGTGAGTAATAAGCAAAGGTCTCGTCTTGTAGTGGTGCTGCACCGCGGAAGCAGGACCTCTCCGGCAAACGATTTCGAAATTCTCAATTCAGAGGTGGACAGAGAAGCAATTGCGGCATTGTTTAATCTTTAGGTGGCGACAGAGCACCCTTCGCATCCCATGGCTCCTCGTCTGCACGCTACTCCTCGTCGTGGACGCAACTATGGGCAGAGGGGAAGCTCTGGAGGCAGGGGCAGTCAAATCCCACGACACATTTCACCCCTTGCCTGTGCTTCGCCCCCTTCAATTGCGTCGGAAGACTCAGGATAGGCTATCAGCAACACTGTGCAGTCGGCGAAATTCAAATTCAAACGCAGGACCAACAAACCCATTGTCTCAGCTCTTGTTACAGTTATTTTCTCTGAAGAAGAAGAGGAGGAGGGAAGCTTGAAGGAGAAAACCGAGGAACAGACGCCTTCCCCCTCGGAAAACTCATCGCAGAGGAGGGGAATGGAAGATAGCTCTTACATTCCTTCATCTCAGAGCAGGCTTGAAGATGACATCACTTTTGCACACTCTGAGAAGCAGGCATAGGTGCTAAAGGAGATAGGAAGCATGAAGGACAAGAACACCATCAACATTGCTCAGCAAACTACTGAGGTTCCACAAGCAATGGACGTCACCAAGAAGGCTTCACCCCAGAAGCAAGCCTTGGACAAGGAGCCTGATAATTCCTTTGCTAATATCCTTTACCTCAAACTGCCGCCACGAATCCTAACACCTGAAGATATCCCAGCCGGGATGGAGGTTACCTGGGAACAAGATCCGGACAAGGAAGCCGAGCAATGTTCAAAAAATCTCAAGTAGTCATCGTCGTTCTGCAGGTAAGGTCTTCGGCTCCTGGTCTAGGGGTAATATATATGTTCTGTTCTGTTTATGCGTGTTTTGAATTTGGCATTTTGGGATCGGCTACATCTGTTCGGCGACCACGGCGCAGCATACCGAGGCTGGCGACATTTCCAGAAGAGCAAGCATATAATCTCTGTATTTATGACCATGTCTTGCATTTTTGTAAACTTCCAAGCCTGTAAAAACTTTATCCTCTGCTTTGAAGTGTATTACTGCTGATAGCATTTTGTCTCATGTTCCTTACAATCAGTGGAACAGGCTTTTTTGTGAACAGTTTTGAAAGAGAGTTGCTCACTCACTCTCAGAGGTTAAATCCTCTTGTAAATATTTTTTCAGTTTCTTTAATATAAATAGTTTAGTCTTTGCCAAAAAAAAAAATAAATAATAATAATTAATTATAATTTAAATAACCATATAATATCAATAACTTATTTTAATAATGTAACTTAATTTATAACTTAAATATATAAGTTAATAATTATATAACCATCTTAATAACTTAACTTAATTTTTAAGTTAAATATATAATTTAATATTTATATAACCTAACGTAACTTAATTTATAACTTAAATATATAATTTAATATTATATAAATTAATATTTATCAATAAAACTTGAATTTTATAAGGCGAAGAAATAAAAATATTTTTAATTTTATCCAAAGTTAAAATAATTATAATAAATATCAAGTAGTAATACTCAATTTATTACACATTTTAGTTACCTTCATAAATTATTACAAATAAATTAAAACATGCAATACCTAAAATAAGTATAATAAGTATTTAATTTTAAACTTTTAATACAACAAAAGTATTTAGATAATAATAACCATTTAAATAATAACTATAATATTAATAACCTACTTTAATAATATATTTCAAGCTATAACTTTAATATAATCTAATAATTATAATATTAATAATCTACTTTAATAATATAACTCAAGTTGTAACTTTAATATATAATCTAATAATTATTAGTAACTATAATAATATATAATTTAATAATTATAAATTATATAATTATAGTTATCATTGAAAAGTTAAGAGGCACATTGTTATAGGGTGTATGGGATTTTTTTTTTTTTTTAACAGATTATATGATTATAAAGGTATAAAATAATATGTAGAAATTTGGTAATAGAATTGTAACTTCTCAAGAAAATTTAATCTAAATCAAGAAACAAAGTTCTATTCTACTAATCTACAAAATTCAATTCACAATTTAGAACGACAATATCAGACATGCAATAAGAAATAACAGTCATGCACAATACTTTTTCTAGGTGAACCCAAGTGGGAAAAACCCCTCAAGCCGCTTTGCATTAATTAGATAAATAGAGATGTATTACAACTGCTAGCTAAGTCAGAGCTCAAACTATAAGTGAATAACCTATCTCTTTGCTCAATGAGAAGCTCTGATCCAGACTTAGTCAGTTTCTACCTTTGTTTGAGCCCCTATTTCCATGCGCAATTCCTAGAGACTCAACCCCTATTTTTTAGGAATTTTCCTTCAATTCATTGCTCAATTCCCAAGGATTGATCATCCGACTACACACAACACTTGTACAGCAAAACTAATTTACAACTGCTTATTACATTTCCTTGGATTCTCTACCACAACATGGAACTCAAATTCTCTACATGCGCAAGTTATTTTAGGTTGATTGAACATTTAACTAGATGATCACAAAGTTAGACTGTTGTACCACTCCACAGGTGACCTTCCATTAGTTCCTCTAATTATTAGAACTAGGTTAACTGAACATAACTGGATATAACTGAACTAGATTGCTAAAATTTAGCAATCACACATGCTTAACTGAACTCCAAGCCCTCTAACTCAAATTTATTGAGCTAACTCAGTGAAAAGAGCCATGTCACACAAGTTAATCACATCCAAGTTATTTGTTGATGTGGAATTTCAAATTTTCTCAATTTGACAAAGGTAAAGTCAAATTGAGATTGTCTTATTGCACTTCTCAACACTCCCTCTCAGCAAGAAAGGGATTACCAACCACCCCTACCTTGCACCTATGGAACTCAAACTTCCCTCTTGACAAAGCCTTTGCTAAGATGTCAACATCTTGTTCCTATGTTGGAATGTATTGTAGCAACATTATTTGCCTCTATACATAGTCTCGTAAATAATGATACTGGATATCTGTATGCTTGGATCGATCGTGAAATACCATATTCTTAAATATCTTAATGGAACTTTGATTATCACAATAGATCACAATTAGATTGATCATCTAACTAAATAATCCAACATGTATCTTTCTCATCCATATCGCCTCACATGCTACATGACTTGCAGCCATGTATTTTTCTCCTATCAAGCTAAGAGCAACAAATATTTGCTTCCTGCTATACCAAGAAACTGTCGTGGACCCAACACTGAAAAATCCACCAGAATGGACACCCTGCCCAATCTACATCTGTGAACCCACACAACTTCACTCTCTTTGTACTTCTGTACCATAATCCATACTAGGTAGTGCTGAACCACATCTTGGCTCAGCTAGTTGACTTCATAGAACATATATGGTCATGTGTTCATGAGATACATTAGTGAACCCACTAACTGCCGATAAATGGTAGCATCCACCTCTTCACCAAATGTGGCAATCTCCTTCTTCCATTTGGTCGCTAGAGGTGTCTCCATGGGCTTACAACTCTTCATGTAAAATCTTTGTGATATCCCATTGGCATACTTGTCTTGAGACACAAAAAATTCCCCATTACCTTGCCATACTTCTAGCTTGAGGAAGTATTGCATGAGACCCATGTCCTTCATTTCAAATTCCCTTTCAAGGTCCTCCTTGCAAGTGTTGGTCAATTGCTCATCACCTATTAATATTAAATCATCAGGATATAAAAAATGATAAGAAAGTTACCTTCTACCAAAATATGATAGAGGTTCACATCCACTTCACTTTTGGTGAATCCCAAACCAATGAGATAATTTTCAATCCTAGTGTACCAAGCACAAGGTGCTTGTTTGAGACTGTACAATGCTCACTTAAGTCTTCACACATGAAACTCCCAGTCAAATGTCTCAAAAAATTTTGGTTTCTCGATGTACACCTCCCCCTCAATAACACCATTGAGAAATGTTGTTTTTACATCCATCTAGTGGACCTTTGTTAAAATTGGAAACTAGGGACAAACTCCACCTTAGACAACTCACATGATTGAGATGATATTTTTATTGGATTCCTCTTTTTGAGAGGTGTAGGATTGATATAAAGATCGTCTCATTCTCACATGTACAAATGGAATTGTGAATATATTTCTTCTATAGACAAATTGTCAAGGTCAACCAAAAGTCTAGTGTAGGCTCAAGAAGCCCAACAGACATGTCTCTTCACCCTCAATGTTGTGTATATATAGAGGAGTCATTTTCCTCATTTGGTCACTCATCGTCACTCATCTTTCTCTCTCCTCTCCTCATTGCTTCATACAGCAAGCGGGAGCAGCTCTTCTTCTCTATGCGTTGACTTGGGTTGACTGCAATTGCAAGCTAAAAATTCAAATATTTTTTTTGCGCTATTATAGGGATGTTGACCAGCATTAACTGAGGGTCAAACTTCATCTTTTGACAACATTTTTCAAGTAGGAGATTCATTTTTCTTAGACCGCAACTCCTAGCACAAAAATCAAGGTGTTTGTAGTTGTTTGACCACCATTTAATGTAGATCCGTTGACTGTAGAAGTTGATTGTGCGTTGACCAAGTTTGACAATATTTTTCAGGACTATTTTGGGCTAATTTGGACTATCTTTGGAGGTCGAGTTAACTAGGTTTGACTGAGCTCAATTGAAAGAGAATTTCTATTAGTTTGACCATCATTGACTTTTTGGTTAGGGTATCCTATTAACTGCAGCTTGACTGGACTATTTTGACAGTAGTTGGGCAAGTGAATTTTGTATATTGTACTCTCTCTGTCTGCTGAAATTTTGAAGAATAATAATAAGATTTTATCAAAGGGTTTTCCCCACATTGGGGTTTTTCTCTAGCATATGCCAAATATTGTGTCCTCTTGTCTTGCCTTGTCTTCTTCTTATTATTTATGTCCTATCTGCATTTAGTATCAATGTTATTGTGATTGCTAATCTTGAAATTGATAGTGGGCTAGTAAAAAAATTGAAGTAAATTTCTCTAAAGCATAGAACATGCCATTGTTATCTAAAATTATTATGGTATCGGAGCTAAGGTGAAGACAAAGCCCAATCAAGAGTAAGAAGATAAAATCACTGAGATTTGTTGATCAAGGACACAATTCAATGGCCTCCTCATCTTACTTCAAATATGATGAAAAGCTCAATGATAAGTCTGATTATCATGCATGGAAGATGTCTCTTGACTTGATTTTGGAATAGCATGATGCTATGGACTATGTGCAGGGAAAGATTATTGAACTTCCTTCAAATGCACCCGCTACCGCTAAGACAAATTACAAGAAAGGTGAAGTCAAAGCTAAGAATATCATAAGGGATTCTATTCATAAGAATTTATTTTCTTACATCTCTGATTTCAGCACATCTAAGGAGATGCCTGGCGAGTTGGTTAGCATGTTCAAAGCTAGCAATGCAAACTAAGTCCTCTTTCTCAAGAACAAGTTGAAGGACGTAAAGAAGGGAAGATGAGAAGATATCCAATCCTACTTCATGAGGATCACCAAAATAAAAAATGATCTTCTTTCAATTGGAGAAGTTATTGTTGACAGGAAGCTCAATCTCATTAGCCTTAGAGGTCTACCTCGTGAATGGGATGTGTTAAACACTACTATCCTCATCAATGGCTGGATTCCAAGCTTTGATGAACTGTTGACTAGATGTACTCAAGAAGAAACACGGACGATAGAAAGATCCCTGCCTTAAAATAAGAATGATCCTACTGCATTCTCCGCTTATGCTAAAAATAAGAACAATGGAGGTTCAAAGAACGAATGTCAAGGAATATCAGGATTCAAAGATGGAAGAAAGAGTAGATGCTTCATTTGTAACAGGTTTCGTCACTATGCGAGACAGTGTCCTAATAGAAGGGATACACCTTGAGATGATGATAACAACACCCACAACAATTTCAGGGGCAACAACAATGAAAGGAATGGTAGGTTCAATAACAAAGGAAAAAGTAATGCTCCCGCTAGTCAACATGGAAATGGTCGACCTCCCAAAAGATCGGGAAACTCCAGGTATGATGAATCTGATGTTGTACATAACAAGCAAAAATAATTTTATCTTACATCTTCCCTCTCTACTGCCTCTCCTCCGGATACCTTGGGAAATTGCTTGATTGATAATGGTTCCTCAAGGAACTTCACTAGGTATAAGGAAGCTCTTTCAAATCTAATTGAAAATGACACAAATTTGGAAATCATTCTTGGAGACAATGCCACCTATCCCATGAAAGGATTTGGGAATGTTACTCTTCAATTGAATCAAGATAACACCATTCATCTACAAGAAGTATTATATGTACCTGATCTAAAGAAGAACCTGGTATTTATCCCAGAAATGGAGGACAAAGTATTCAAGGTAGCATTCATTGATGGAAAGGTATGTGTTTGGAAGTGAAATTTCAAAGAATCATTTACTCTTGGATTCAGGGTTGATAGCCTATATCAAGTTGGAGGAAGTCCATTGGCATCTATCTCTTTTGACACGTCTCTTCAATCTGAATTATGGCACTAAAGGTTTTCTCATCTACATTATAAAGCCTTGCCTAATGCAAGGAATATGGTGACAGGCATGCTTGAATTTACAGTAGAACATGAGAGTTTTTGTTAGGAATGTGCCAAATGAAAACATACAAGGGGACCATTCCCTCAAGTGATAGCAAGACTATTGATATTTTGCAATTGGTTCATTCTAATTTGTTTGGTATGTTGCCTATGACACGTTTGGGAGGATAATTATATTATGTTATCTTTGTGAATGACTTCTCTCACAAAACTTGGATTTATTTATTGAAGAATAAGGATGAAGTGTTCACATGGTTCTAATCTTTCAAAGCCTTGGTTGAAAATCAAATGAGGAAGAAGATAAAAATATTGAGCATTGATAATGGGACTGAATATGAATCAAATCAGTTCAATGACTATTGTAGAGAAGCTGGCATTAAGAGGGAGACTACTATCGCATATACTCCTAAGAAAATGGTGTTTCTAAAAGGAAGAATCCTTCTATTATAGAAGCCACTCGTGCCATGCTTCATGATCAAGGCCTTCCGAAGTTCCTATGGGGAGAAGATGCCAACACAATCGTGTATGTTCAAAATAGATGCCCACGTGAAGAATTGGACTGCAAAACTCCCTAAGAATTTTTCACCGGTAAGAAACTTTATGTTTCTCACTTTAGAATATTTGGCAACCCTGTGTATTTTCATGTGTCTAAAGAAAAGAGAAGAAAATTAGATGCATCTCGGATGAAAGGAACATTTGGGGGATACATTGAAACTTCAAAGGCATATAGATTCCATGTGCCTAGTCAAAGAGAAGTGGAAATATGTCATGTTGTCACATTTGATGAATATGTTGCCCTTGGGAAGATTAGGAACCTTCCTATTGCAAGGAAGGACAAAGAAGTAGATAGAGGAAAGTAGGGAGAACCACAGGACGAGTCGATGCCCAATGTTGAAGAATTGATGGATCACATTGATCCACTCCCTCATGAGCCCTCCTCCTCAAAAAGGAGACCCTCGTGTCTTAGGGACACTCTCGAACATGTCGAGAGATATATTGCACCTCGACGGACATTTCTTGAAAGTAAGAAGTTGAATACGTACCAAGGGTACTTAGCTGCCATGAACACCATTGTTCAAACTGAGCCTTGCACATTCGAAGAAGTTGTGAAGCACCAAGTTTGGAAGGATGCTATGAACAAAGAGTATGAGTTGATTATGAAGAATGATGTTTGGGATGTGGTCCCTAGACCCAAGGAATGATATGTTGTCACCTTGAAATGGCTCTACAAGATCAAGCATGGAGCTAATGGAATGTTGAAAAGTTCAAGGCCAAGTTTGTTGGTTGAGGCTTCTCTCAAAAGGAAGGTGTCCTGATATACCACCATCAGTTCAATCATTGGCCTTAATGCCTCACAAGGATGGAATTTACATCAAATGTGTGTCAAAATCGCCTTCTTGCATGGCTCACATAAGGAGGAAGTCTATTTTGAAAAACACAAGGGATTCGAAGTTCAAGATCGAGAAAAACATGTATGCAAGTTGAAGAAAGGCCTTTATGGGTTGAAGAAAGATCCCCTAGCTTGGTATGAGAGGAGAGACTACTATATGATGAAATTGGGTTTTACAAGAAGTGAAGCCGATATGAACCTTTACTTTAAGGTTGAAACTAATATACCTCTCGTCTTGGTACTTTATGTGTACGATCTCTTTCTGACAGGTGCAAACCATCTTATTTATCAATGCAAGAGGGAGTTGGCTTCCGAATTCGAGATGAAGGACCTAGGATTGATGCACTACTTCCTAGGCTTGGAGGTCTGGCAAAAGCGAGGTGAGATTTTCCTTTCCTAAGGAAAATATATTTTGAAGGTACTTGAAAGATTTAGGATGGTGGATTGTAATTCCGTGACTACTTCGATGGAACTTAACTTCAGCAAGTTATCTGAAGTGATACTAGGCCCGAATTGGGAAATCGTTCTGAGTATCGTCAACTCGTGAGGACCCTCATGTTCTTGGTGAACTCACGTTCAGACATATTATTTGTTGTGAATACATTGAGTCAATATATGGTCGAGCCTCATCACATACATTGGATTGTTGCCAAGAATATCTTAAGATATCTTCAGGCATAATCACCTATGGACTAAGATACACTGCTAGGAATTTGAGGCTCCATGGTTATTCTAATGCTGACTGGGATGGAAGTGTGGTGGATCATAAGATCACATCAAGATGTTTCTTCTCACTAGGTTATGCTTCGACATCTTGGATGAGAAGGAAGAGGAAATTAATTTCTTTGAGTACGCTGAGGCTGAATATATTGTTGCTAGAATGGCCTCCTGTGAAGTTGTTTAGTTTAGGAGCTCTTTAGTGAGTTGTTTGGACATGTGTTGGATACCACCGCAATTTACTGCGACAATCAAAGTGGGATTTGTCTTTATGAGAATCCTGTGTTTCATGACCGCTCCAAGCATATTGATATCAGGTATCACTTTATACAGGATACCTGACAACAAAGAGAAATAAGGCTCCACCACATTGGGACTGATGATCAGGTCACATATATTCTTACGAAGCCCCTGGGGAAGGTGAAATTCTTAACCTTCTCTGAACAACTTAGAATCGTGGAGAGACCCTCTTATGAGGGTCCCATTTGAGTTGGATATTGAGCTCTAGGAGCTCCGGGGGGCTTTGGGGTACTTCTTGGAGCTATGAGTGACCATAGGGTGATTTTTTCACCTTCCCCTAGTGGTGTGCTATGTACAGGGTGAGTGGTTCACCTTCCCCTGTGATACCCCATGATGGTTGATATATGCATATGATGAGTGGTTTACCTTCTCCTATGGCATATGAGAAGGATGAGTGGTTCACCTTCTCCTACCGATACATCCTGCCCATGCAATCCAAGACTCATGGGAAGTACCTCTCATCTGGACAATGAGTAGGGAAATGAGGATAAGGACCATAGTACTGCCGATGGACGCATCATGTACTGCCATACTCCTTATAATAGGATGTTTGATATTGATTTGGGATCAATGGAGATTGACTTTAGGTTAGTGGAGTGTGGTATGATACACTCTTGATCATTTCTTCTTCATTATTTCTTCATGGTTTAGCAGAGCAAAGCCTTGTTGCATGTGAGGAGGAAAATGAATGAAAATAATGGAAATTAGGAGAAAAATGAGGTGAAAGGTCATAGGTTGCATGTGAGGAGGAAAATGAAGGAAACTAATGGAAAATGAAGAAAATAGAGGCCTCATTAATAAAAAGGCTTCTGAGGATCAGTGGGCAGGACTTGGTCAATTTAGCTTTGGACCTCTCTCACTATTCTCTCTCTCTCTCTCACACTCTTGGTCACTTAGAGTTTTCTTGGAGCACTTTGGCATTGGAGGAAGAAAGGCAAAGAAGGCAATAGGAAGCAAAGATCAAGTAGAGAAAGGGAGGATCAAGCAACTACAACAAACTTCATTGTAGGTATCAACTTGCATGTGTATTTTCCTTGCTAGATTTGGCATGCATGGGATTGCATGTGTTTCTTTTCTACCATGGCATGGGTTTTACCAAGTGTGATAATATTTTTAGCCTGGCCTTGCCATTTCCTGATAGCTTCGATGAGACGGGTTCTCTCATGTGTTTTGTGAGGGATGGCTGGATTGGATTCGAAGTTGAGTGGAGTGGATATCCAAATTGACAAACACATGGTGGTAGTGCTCCCTGAATCAGACTGAGGATGCACGAATCCACTGGCATAGTAACCCCTGAACTAAACTGTGGGTTGCAGTAAAGCCAGATTGTGTGCCTCGGTGGGCTTAGGAATCCTTTCTACTGAATGGCAAGATATACAGTAAAGCCAAGAGGTGTATTTTATTTGCATTGGGCGTAGTGATTCTGGGATGGAATGAACAATAAATGTTGGAGAGTATGTCTCGCTATAGTGCCTAGTGATCCCTGGATCAAACTGCAGATGCACGGTAGAGCCTAAGAGACTAGGAGGCACTCAAATTCCTCACGGTGTAGGCAGAGAACTCCGTGGCATCCACATTGATTGGTGTTTTATGATGTGTTCTGTGAGTCCCACATTCATGCTTGGAATATGGCATGGGGGTGATTGGCTGAAGAGAGACTTGGCTCAACCAATCTATGATGAGGTGGAACGTGGTAGTCCCATCACCAGTTGGTTCATTGCATTTATTAATGAAAAATTCATTCCGTTGATTTTCATGTGAAAATAAATAATAAAAATAATATATATATATGGATTTTTATGACTGATATGTTTATTGTATTTATGTTCATATTATGTTGTTTATATGCACATTTACCTGAGAGGGTGTTAAAGGGATCATAGTATTCATGGCATTTCCTGACAAATTCAGGTGCTCTGTGTATCTAAGGGAAAATGTAGTGGGGAAGGTGGGAGTCCCAAAGTCCTATTTCATATGTGTGATCAATTAATTGATCCTCCATCCAACAGTAAATTTCATATAAATCAAATTGAGAGGAAGACTCACTGATTTTATAATCTCTATCAACCAGGTGAGTATGATGGAAGTCGAGTTGTGGATGAATAAGAGGATTTGGGATTTCTGTAATTTCTTTTCCCTTAGGAGGCATATTGTTAAGTGAATTACAGTTTGAAAGTGACAGAAATGGAAGAAATAGGTCTGAAACACAATGATAACAGAAAAATAGTATAACTGAAAGTAGATAATTGGACCTAGATGTCAGCTTGGTTCTGAACAGAATGATGAATTCAGTTGAATGATGAGTCTGTCATTTAGTTTGTAAGCATGAAATATCTAGTGATGAATTGAGTTTCAGAATTATATTGTGTAAAGGTTTTCATGAAGGAACATGGCTTATAATAAACAAAATATAGCGAGGTTGTTTAATGAACGACTAAATCCTCATTAATTATCCTTTGGGATTGATAAATAGGTCTATGGGGCATAAATTCGTGGGAGTTGATAATTAAATGAATAATGGATAGGCAGTGGTTGATTGGACGAAGGAAGTGACATGGAGCAGACGTGCACAGTGACGTTGGAGCACTTGTAAATGGTCAAATGTAAACTGCATTGGGGAGAAACTTTAGGTGTTAAGTTGTTTCAGGATTTTAAGTCCCAAAAGACTAGAATGAGGGTAAACTAGTTTAAGAGGGTGGTTTCCAAAACTTCTCACTTCTGACCCCCCCCCCCCCCCCTCGTCGATAAAGTTCGGAAAGAAAATCAGGGCCTAGGAGTGATGTCGGCCATCGGATCTTGGGGGAGTATGTGGGATGTAAGGTAAGATGAAAGGGATTTAACAACGTGAGGTGAAAAGTGATGGTGGGGTCAAGATTTATGGCGGATGTGACAATTATGGGTTATGGGCGAATAAATGGATGAATGAAGTTAGGATATTTTCAAAATAACATTGGTGCTTAGAATTTATGGTTAATTAAAATCCATCAGCGTATGCACACATTTCCAATGTTACAACTTAGGATAAAATCCTTTCATGCTCCAATTATATCTCATATGTCTACCTACCCTTTACTCTCCTAACATTTTCACTTATTTCTCCAAGTGCATTTAGACTAGCAACTCAATATTTCCTTTTAATGATTAATCTACCTCAATCCCTTATTTCTTCCATTGGCTCAGATTAAACTATTGAGCCAATTATATTTGCTACCTATTGACAAATAATTTAAATAAAATCCAATTATGATTAAACTATACAATCGGATTGTATAAACTGTGTGGCATTTAAAATCTGCTCACAACTTTTATTTGCAAAACTAAACTAGACTAATAGTAGTGGCATTTGGATTTGCAACACTTTCAGAATTTATCATTTTTCTTTTATTTCTAGCCTAACATTTTGTTTTTGCCTTCATTTTTTTGGGCATCTATTCTAACATTTTATTTGATACGCACTTATTCATTAAATATCCCTAACATTTTTTATTTAATATTCCTTTTGTCCATATCCTAACTTAACATTTTTTGAAATATATTTTCATTTTTTGACTAACTAATACTAACTTACCAGAACCAAAAAATGCTAAAGAGCCTTATAAACTAGATCTTGAAAATTAAGGTCTTCAACTGAATTCAGATTGAAGTTGAATGGAATATTAACCTCCCCCAATTCGTCGAAATCGTGATGGATGTGTCTTCCACATGGGCCAATATTGAGTCAAGCTTGTCCACAAAAAAATGTTAGTTTCACAACATCCACTTAATGTATTTAGAGAAGGAAACACATTATACTTTTCTAACTATTTGTGTTCAATACCAGAACAAGCAAAGTCTTCACTAGCAATGGAGAGCAAAACAATTGAGATATTATGTTTTTTGTCCCATGATATGACCAAGGTTTAGGATCTAGCAAGATACCTCACCCAAAATCTTAATCGTAGTAGGATGATCTTTTCCCTCCCACCTGAGTTTCTAATTTCTTTATTTATTGCCATGTCTCTAGAGCTACTGAATTAGAATATGTAGCAACTAAGCCCTAGGTGATGAGCCAAGCCCTCAGTTGACTTGGTCAATTGTTGTGACCACCACCCTTTCTACATCACATTTGTTGCCTACCTGGCATGACAAATGCGAGGGAATAACACTTATAGCAAAATATAACAGGATTATGACTAGGAAAGTGACAAGAGTAAGACCAGGAATGAACACAACAAAGAGATAGTCCCCAAATGATACCAGCATTGTCACAATGGTACATAAATTAGACTATACCACGCAATGGAACTTCACACACAAACACCATAGGATTGGATCCACTGTCTATGGAGACTACTGCAACATATAATGTTTGATAAGCATTAAGCCACAAACCAAAAAAAGTATCAAACATTTGATAACTCCATCGAACTAAGTAAAACTAAGAGGAAAAATGATTGTTCACCCCCGACAATAGATGCGTCATGAGAGACACCTTTCCTTGAACATAAATAGGCACTAAATGTACATAGACACCGTGATAAAAATTGCACGGATGGACTGAGCTAACACAACTAGGTGTAATATGAAGAATTACAAGGTAAGTCAACGATTTCAATACCATCATTCCAAAGTTTGTAGCCACAATTCAAGGCTTGCACTAACCTCCACAACCATGTTCCAGAACCAACAGTTGATTTCCTCTTGATAACTAAATTTATTCATTGCCCTCAACTTTTTCAGCATCCACTGTGAATCACATACCAAGTCCAAACTCATAATTCTCCCACCACACCAAGGCCCAATTCACCAAACCCCAACTTCCACAAACAATTCATTTTCATCCATCCTGAACTACCTACCATCTCCACTTCTCTAGATCTAGGTTAGGCGGACTCCCCTTAGAACATGAAACTTTTGCGGAATTATTCTAGAATAACATAATACAAGAGTTGGTCAAAGACACAGAATATGTCGATCATCATCCATGCAACCCTATTTAATGCCAATTGGTTGGATGCATGTAACTGCATGCCTAGGATGAGCCATACCATTTCCATTTAATGTTCATTAATTGGGAAATTTGGTGGGATCATCCCCCATGCCCTCTCTCGGATCTCAATGGGGAAAACAATTCCACAGTTAATTTGAGATCCTAAAAATTACATTATATAGAGTTTTAAGTTTATGAAATTTTCTATTCATTTTTATTTTTCCATTGAACATTTAAAGAAATGTGTAATAAATAAAAGAGAAAAAGAAAAAAAAAATTAAAGATAAAGAAATATAATTTATAATGTAATTAAATGTTGGAGAAAATCAAAGTTAAATATCCATTTAATTAGATGTTGGAGCCCCTTCATCCAATAGAAAATAATTTGTAGCAATGAAAACAATGGTCCAACCCTTCTGTCTTTCTCTGCTTCTCAGCCCAATTTACCTGGCCATTGTGCTCCCACTGTCACAGATTGCTCCTCCAGCTTCTATCCCCATGGTGGATTTGTCTGTATAGAAAACAAGGGCACACAACAAGAGCTCCAAGCACAAGAGACCTCAAAATAATGACCCCATCATCATTTATCTCAAAGCATCGATTAAAGTCCTTCGCTTCATGATCCACATGAAAGAAATAAGAATTTACTTACATTAACTAAATAACAACATTTCGTATGATTAGGTTCAAAACTATGGAAGAATATCACTCTCAATTTAATAATATACATTCATATATGTATTAAATTTTATTGATTTGTTCAATTAGATTACAATATCCTGTGAAAATTAGTAAATCTCGTGAAAACTAGCGAGTTCTTGGGTGAGTGAATTTCAATGGTAACATTGTAAATATGTAACTTGAAATAAGACATACAAATTTTTAAGCCAATGAAATGCTGACAAACCATATTTTTTAATTAAAATAAAAATTACTTTAATTATTTATAAAGTTAAACACTATAACTTTCCATGGTCAATCCAAAATTAATAGTGGTCAATAGGAAAATTGATTTCTAGAGTCCTGCCTTGGCACATACTAATAAGCAACAAAACACTTATTCCATAATGCATATCATATTGTCCAAATTAAGAAACATCATAAAAATTGCATAAATTATAAATTTATTTTAAATTATAATTATTAATAATCATAAAAATAATTAAGGGTTACAACTCAATTAGCTCTTGATATGACATATTATCTAACCAAATTGATTGAAAGTCCAAATCCTAACATGGGTCAAGCCAACAAAGATATATATATATAATATATTATAAAAAATAGTTTATAGTTAAACATATATACATTTTAGAAAACATATAATAATATTCTTAACCATAGAGATTCACAACTACTTTACAAGATTCACAACCACTTTAACATGGACATTTTTAACTTGTAAAAGGTCTTTATTGAATACCATAGGTCTATATCATAACTATCAATGGGACATGCCCAATATGACACTTGTTGATATGAAATTTTATTTAATTAATTTAACTTGAGATGAATTAATTAAAATGACATAACTAACTTGGATATAAGTCTTAAATGTTGATCTATGAGCACTAATATAAATATTTTGAGAGCTTAAATCTATACCATCCACTTAATTATGCCCATAGGGATGTCTATTTTGAAATAGGGTTTATAGAATTTTAATTTAATTAGCAATAATTATTAAATTAATGACACATATTTAATATTTGTAGAATATTATTAGTAGTATACACAAATCGAAGGCTAAGATTTATTTCCAAAGTATTTATTGCATTTTCTTCCATTTTAATTGAATTCATTAATTGAAAATATGTGATATAAAAAGGTGCTACAAAAAATGAGCTTCCCATGGTATTGTAAGAAAACATATTTATACATTAAGAATCTCTAAGATAAAGTGAGAGTGAATCTTCATTGTTACAAACCTTGTTACATGTTTTTTCTTTTCTTAAATATATAGATATTTAACTTATATATTAATTCTTTTTATCATTAACGATAATAATAACTATTTGAAATAAAATTGATATTTTGTTAATTCTTAGAATTTCTATAGTATCACAAAAATAAGGGTGTTGTCTAATAGTTATATATTTTGGTGTTTTTTATTGGAATTTGTAGATTTTTTTAGTTCACGGTTTAAACTTGTGATTTCAACAAATCCTTGTAATATTTATGGCAAATTAAAGACCCGAAAATATGAAAAAAAAAGCTCCAATAAAACTTTTCTTGAACAGGTTGTCCCAAATGAGAAAACAGTTGTCGAGAATTAACCATGTAAAATACAAGATCTTAAGAGGGACCTCCCAGCACCACAAACAAATAGTAAGATGGAAAAGGGGAGGTATAGTGAGCAGGATATGATATGCGCATATGCTTCTGACGTTGTTATGTATCCCTCAATTAATTTTTTGCCCAAACAAGTCTATCTAGCTGAGTGGACAATGAGATGCCAGACTGACAGAGATTACCTTTGTAGGTTTCCCATTCGACCTCCAAAAATTCTGAAATCCCAAGATCGCATGCGTGTGACCACGAAATGGTGGATTGATGCAACAATTGTCTATTGGGAATTTTTGATAATTCCAAACAAAACTGAACAGAGAATAATGCTCTATTTTTAACACAGGATCTTAACGCAAGGAAGCTAAATTTTCTTTCTGAACAAGAACAGAGTTTTCCACACACATAAACAACTTTGTATTCATTAATAATATTTTTTTTACAATATTCTTCCTCTCACAGAGGGATTTCACCAAGAACTCTTCAGTTCCACACAAAAAAATTATTATCTTCTTCTGAAAAATACTCTGTCTCTACCTCAACAGTTACTCTGTTTCAGCTGCAAATTTTTAACACACTGTGTGTAAAAAAAAATTACATACACTCACGGAGTACATTCACTGCTTACTCACGCACTGCTGTGTGCTTCCCTCTTTCAATTAAAAAATGATATCACATTTGTGTTGCTGCGCATACCATTTCATTTTCACAACAAACAACACACCTTTCTTCACACTTCAGCGTATGTTTCATTACATTGCATATAAGACTATATTTTTACCTATGCTATACTCCTGTGCAAAAAAAAAACATTAAAATTAAAAGACTTTTACGTACAATCTACGAACCAACGTAAATCACATTAATTGTTTTACTGGCAGTCAAAATCAAAAATTTCAATTCACATCAAAACATGGTGCAGGCATGTACAACAAACTTTGGTTTCAATCAGACGGACATCAACCTTGCTTTCAATTGGACAGTTGCGGTCAATATCGCACAGCCTCTTCTTGTTGAACGTTACGCTCTGGGAAAAAACTGCTTTGGTAAAATTGTTGTGCACATGTCAACTGGCATACATTATCGCTCGCATTTGAGAAAAAACCACTGTCCGATGAAAAGCGGTGCGATGAGGAGCTGGCGGTTTTCTGGAAACTAAATGCTGCACGATTCAACTGTTGCGGCAGTTGAAATTACAATTTCAACATTCCCCTTTAATTTCAACTACTGGGTTATCAGTCATACCCAGACATTTCCTCAAAAATTCAAAACTTCTCTAGCCCAATGGTTTGGTTAGAATATTAGCAACTTGCTCCTGAGTTCTGCAATGTTTTAAAACAATTTCTCCATTGCTTACCAATTCCTTGATGTAATGAAACTTTGTGTCAATGTGTTTCGTTCTCTTATGAAACACAGAATTCTTGGATAATGCAATAGCTGAGCTATTGTCATAAAAAATCACAGTTCCTTTTTTTTGCTCTTGGCATAAACTTCTTAACATCCTTCTCATCCAAACTGCTTGACATGCTGCTGTTGTAGCTGCCACATATTCTGCCTCTGTTGTAGACAATGCTACAATATGCTGTTTTTTAGAAGCCCGTGAAATGGCTCCTGAACCCATGTGAAAAACATAACCGGATGTGCTTTTTCGAATATACACTTCCAGCCCAATCACTATCAGTGTACCCAATTAAATCTGAACATTGTGAAGCAGTATATAAAATGCCAAACCTTCTAGTACCTTTAACATACCTCAGAATCCTTTTTGCTACCTGCCAATGTGCTTCTTTTGGCCTCTCCATGAATCTAGAAATTAAACTAACAGCATGCATTATATCCGGCCTAGTTGCAGTCAAATACATGAGGCTGCCAACTATGCTCTTGTACAAACTAGGATCAAAACCCTTGTTGTTGTCCTCTTTGCTGAGTTTTAATCCCATCACTGTGGGAGTGATTGCTGCTTTTCTCTCCTGCATGTTAAATCTTTCCAAAACTTCATTAACATATTTCGTTTGTGAGATAAAAATCCCATTTCCATTTTGTTCTAAGTCTATTCCTAAGAAGTATCTCAGCAAACCCATGTCAGTGATTTCAAATTCTTCTTTCATGACTGTTTTGAAATTTTCAATAAGATAATCATCATTACCTGTGAAAATAACATCATCAACATATAAAACAACAATTAGTATTTTACCATCCTTTTCTTTGATGTAGAGGGTGGGTTCTCCCTCACACTTTTCAAATCCATTTTCCAATATATAGGAATCTATCCTACTGTACCACGCTCTTGGTGCTAGCTTCATCCCATAAAGAGCTTTCTTCAATTTGCACACTTTGTGCTCTTGGCCTTTCTTTTCATAGCCTAGAGGTTGTTCAATGTAAACCTCTTCCATTAACACTCCATTTAGGAATGCTAACTTCACACCCATTTGGTAAACTTTCCACTTATTTTGTGCTGCAATGGACAACACTGCTCTCACGTTTTCCATTCTAGCAACCGGTGTGAAAGTTTCCTCATAGTCTCTCCCATACTGCTGCTTATATCCTTTGACAACAAGTCTTGCCTTGTGTCTTTCTATTTTTCCTTCAGCATTACTCTTGGTCTTGTAGACCCATTTACTCCAATGACTTCTTTTCCTTTTGGTAGTTCAACTAAATCCCATGTCTTGTTTCTTTCTATGGCATTGATCTCCTCATCCATGGCTTCTATCCATTTCCTATCATTAATTGCTTCTTTGAAATGAACAGGGTCATCAACATGAAAATATAAAGCAAACAAAGAATTCATACCTTCATTTGTTGCCTCTTGTTCATAAATGTCATTTAAATTTCTGAACTTCTTGCCTCTTTCATTTAGTGTACAAGTGCTTGAAGAAGCACTTGAATTTCCTCCTTGTGATGTGCTTGGAGAAGCACTTTCATTTCTCCTCAAGGGTGTCTCTTGCTGCCCTTGTGTTGGTGTTGTTGTTTGGGGATGTATTTTAGCTATCTTCTCATCAACTTCATCATGTGACAAAGAATTTTTAACATTTACTGTTTTCTCTATGCTTCCATCCCAAGCTTCCTCCTCAATGAATTGAACATCTCTGTTCACAAAAACTTCTTGGTAGATGGGTTATACAACCTGTAAGCTTTGGATTCCTCACTGTATCCAATGAAAATACATTTCTCCCCTTTGTTGTCCAACTTCTTTCTTAGTTGATGTGGAATGTGTGCATAAGCCACACATCCAAAAACTTTCATGTGGGTGACTCCTTGCTTTGTCCCACTCCATGCTTCCTCTGGCACTCTTTTCATGATTGTTTTTGTAGGGCATCTATTCAAAATGTACGGTGCACAGTGTACAGCTTCAGCCCAATAATCATTTGGCAAATGCTTTGCCTTTAACATACTCCTCACCATATCCATGATTGTCCTATTCTTCCTTTCGACAATTCCATTTTGCTGCGGAGTGTACCTAGTGGTAAACCGTTTATAAATCCCATTTTATCTACAAAAACGTAGAAATTCTTTGGAGATATATTCACCTCCTCTATCAGTTCTTAGAACTTTGATATGCAGCCCACTTTGATTTTCTACAAGTGCTTTGAAATTGCAAAATCTTTCAAACACTTCACTTTTGTTCTTTAGGAAATAAACCCAAGTTTTTTAGTAAAATCATCAATGAATGTTAGTATATAATGGTTTCCTGCAAGTGATGGAGTTTGCATCAGTCCACATATATCTGAGTGGACAATCTCTAAGGGTGCTTTTGCCCTTATGCTTTTCCCAGATGGAAAACTTTCTCTGTGTTACTTCCCCAAGATACAACCTTCACAAAGGCTGTCTAGTTTCTCTATCAATGGTAATTCTCTTACCATTCCTTTTCTACTCAACAAATTAAGACCTCCAAAGTTGAGATGTCCAAATCTTAAGTGCCACAATCAACTTTCATCTTTTGGTTCACTTTGGAAAACCTCTTGTATAATTGCTACTATTTCTACTCCATCCTTCAAATCTGCTTTCATTCTGAGAGGGAACATCACGTTCCTTGTCATCTTCACTTCAGCAATACATCGTTTGTTGGGTGCTTTATCTATGATGGTGCATACATCATTCTCAAAGAAAACATTGCACCCTTTTTGAACAAGATGTCCAATACTTAAGAGGTTACATTTCATTCCAGGAACATAATAAACATCTGCTATGGTTTTCTTTTCACCTTTCCTTGTAAATACATTTACTTCTCCTTTTCCCATAACATAAACTTTACTATCAGTCCCTAGTGTGACTTGTGACTTCACACTCTGATCTAACATAGAAAACAGGGCTATGTTTCCTATCATATGGTTACTGCAACCAGAGTCTAGAAACCATATATCTTCACTCTTTGCTTCAACTATTTTACAGGCTAAAAACAAATTATCTTGGCTGATATTTTCTCTAGTGAAATTTGCACTAGTTCTATTATTCATATCATGCTACTTCTTCTTACATTCATTTGCATAATGCCCATATTTTTTACAATAGTGGCATTGGACATTGGATTTATCATACTTTTGTCCTTGAGCATGTTGTTGTTCACTTTGTTGACTACTGCCTTGGCCTTGGTTCTGATTTGGATTGCTGCCTCTTCTTTGAGCATTTGCTGGACTGTTTCTTCCACCTCTGTTTTGGCTTTGCCTCTTCCTCTTCCAAAGAACATTTGGGTCTTAAAGTCATGTTCTAGAGATGAGTTTCCATTTCTACTCAATCTCTGCTCATGTGTTATCAGTGATGCACATAGTTCATCAACTGAGAAGTTTGTGAGATCCTTTGTCTCTTCTATGGTGGTGACAATCACATCGAACCTTGAGGGTAGGATCCTCAATAGTTTCTCCACAATCCTCCTTTCTTCAAGAATTTCTCCATGAGACCTTATCTGTGTAACCAGACCAATCACATGTGTGAAGAATGAGTCAATATTATCTAACTCCTTCATGCATAGATTCTCAAAATATCTCCTCAGCAACTGTAGTTTTGTTGTCTTCACTTTCTCCATGCCTTGATAGGCTATTTTAAGATTTTTCCATGCTTCTTTGGATGTCTTGGTTGCTGCTATGCTTGGAAACACACTCTCATGCACTGCTTGATACAAGAAGTAGAGGGCTTTAGAATCCTTCTTCTTATAGAACTTCAGTAGTTCTTTCTCTGCCTGAGTCAAGTTATTAAACTCATCTTCATTTGTTGGTTCTTCAAAACCATCCTCAACAAATTCCCATTAGTCTTGGGAAGCTAGCAAAGCTCTCATGGTTATTGCCCAATAGTCATAGTTTTTCCCATTAAATTGTGGGATCTGAGTATTAAAAATACCCATGCTAGTGCTGGCTCCAGCCATTCTTGCACTCTTAACTATGCTTCAAAATACATGACTGTGTATTTAAAAATAACTGATTGTTAAGGACAATAACACAAAAACTAACTTGAGAAATACCTTGGATTCTTTCTTGACTAAGTCTTCACTCTGCTGGAGACGCTGCTGCAGCAAGAAATCCTTCCTTCAGCTTTTTTGACACCTTCAAAGAGCTTGGACAAGCTCTGATAAAGAGCTTGGACAAGCTCTGATACCATGTTGGGAATTTCTTATAATTACAAACAAAACTGAACAGAGAATAATGATATGTTTTTAACACAAGATCTTAACACAGGGAAGCTAAATTTTCTTTCAGAAGAAGAACAGAGTTTTCCACACACATAAAAAACTTTGTATTCATTAATAATATTTCTGTTACAATATTCTTCCTCTCACAAAGGGATTTCACCAAGAACTCTTCCGTTCCACACAAAAAAAATTACTATCTTCTTCTGAAAAATACTTTGTCTCTGCCTTAACAATTACTCTGTTTCAGCTGCAAATTTTTAACACACTGTTGTGTAAAAAAAAAATTACATACACTCGTGGAGTACATTCACTGCTTACTCACACACTGTTGCACGCTGCCCTCTTTCAACAAAAAAATGATATCACATTCGCGCGGTTGCGCATACCATTTCATTTTCACAACAAACAACACACCTTTCTTCACACTTCAGCGTATGTTTCATCACATTGCATATAAGACAAAAACATGACTATATGTTTACCTATGCTATACTCCTGTGCAAAAAAAAAACATTAAAATTAAAAGACTTTTACCTACAATCTACGAACCAACGTAAATCACATTAATTGTTTTACTGGTTGTCAAAATCAAAACTTTCACTTCACATCAAACATGGTGCAGGCATGTACAACAAACTTTGGTTTCAATCAGACGGACAGCAACCTTGCTTTCAATTGGATGGCTCTGGTCAATATCGCACATCCTCTTCTTGCCGAATGTTACGCTCCGGGAAAAACTATTGTGCACGTGTCAGTTGGCGTACATTATCGCTCCCATTTGAGAAAAAACCACTGTCCGATGAAAAGCGGTGTGATGAGGCACTAACGGTTTTATGGAAATTAAACGCTGCACGGTTCAACTGTTGCGACAGTTGAAATTACAATTTCAACATTGTCTCCTCCCAATATTGGCCAACCTTTTGAACCCCCACTAGATGAGGAAGTTGTTTAATGGGACAAATGGAAGATGACTTCCTGACGTACCATTGATGGTGTCCAATCCCACTTGAAATATCTGCCCATCCCCAACGACCCAGCACAAATTGTTGCATAACCATGGAATCACAATCCTTAGAATTATCAAGATGGCAGAAATGCAAGATTTAAATGGTCTTCCTACCATTATCCACACCTACAGATAACCCTAAGGAACATACTTGGCCATCATGATGGATTTTCAGATACCTCTTTCCCCAAACATACACCATAGACTGGTCGTCAGAAGCGCGTGATTGAATCTTTTTATGTTCTGGATTCCCCAACCACCTTTGTTTATAGGTCTATAAATCAGGTTTAATCCAACAAGTGAAATATTTTTTTATGGGGGGCGGATCTAGACCACAAATTTTTTTATGATAGTGTGTGGAATTTGGAAAATGTGCATCCAGAACAAAGGGATTCCTTGAAAGACTACTCGAACCATCGGACCATGATTAACCTGCCCCCCATTGAGAGCCATTTATGGTACCATCTAAGCAAAGTCCTCTCAAAATTTGCAATGAGCGTGTTGGGTTGTGTTATATTCTTTTCACGACTAGAGGGGGGGCTCCGCCCCCCCTTCGTTGTGTCGATTGCGCAGCAGGGGGGTGGCAGCCCCCCCTGTCCGGGGGGTTTGAGGGGAGCGGGTAGCCCCCCTCTATGGGGTTCGGGGCAGCGCCCCGAGAAATTTTTTTTTGGACCCTATATTAGGTTGGGCGAACCTACCTATGGTTTTCGGCCCATGGTTTTGGACGCGATGGTATTTCGGTCCATGGTATTGGATGCTTCGGCATGTATAAATATGTATTGTAACATTGAAAGGAATATAATGAAAAATCAAGCTGGTAGTCTCGGTTTTGGGATCCAGTGGGAAATATCTGTGTATACGTGTTTTATGTTATGCTCTCGCATTGTTTATTTTCTTTGTTTTAGAATTCGTATGCAGGTAATTTCTGTACAGGGTTAAAACTTACATTTGGTATCAAAGTTGTTTTGGCTTCAAGGGGACACCTTTGTTGCTGAAGGGTTTCGCTCGGGCCTGTGGTAGACCCTGTTCAGTGGGAGATCTGCGAGATCGATTCTGGTGGTGAAAGAAGATGCGAGCAGCGGAAAGATAGAGATTGAGAAGTTCAATGGTCAGAGTTTTGAGTTGTGGAAACTCAAGATGGAGGATCTGTTGGTGGATAAAGATCAGTGGATCGCGGTAGATCCGGGTACTAAACCAACGGGAGTGACCGATGAAGAATGGAAGAAGTTGGATCGAAAGGCAAAAAGCACAATACGATTGTGTGTCTCAGAATCAGTATTGTTGAATGTATCAGGGGAAGCTACGATGAAGGCTTTATGGGACAAGTTAGGGACTTTGTACCAATCTAAGTCTCTGGTGAATAAACTATTCCTGCGGAAAAAGCTATATAACCTGAGGATGAAATATGGATACTCGGTGACAGAGCATCTAAATGCATTTAATACTGTGGTAAGTCAATTATTATCTGTTGATATTAAAATTTCAGATGAAGATAAGTGCATCAGTTTGTTGTGTTCTCTACCAGACTCGTGGGATAGTTTGGCTATTGCAATAGGCAGCAATGCAACTGCTTTGTAGTTTGATGAAATAGTCTAGCCTTGCTGACGGAGGAGATGAGACGGAAAAATATGGACAACCAGAATGTGATGCCTTGTCTGTACGAGGACGGTCCCAGAACAGAAACAAAAATAAGTCATCGAGTGGGAGATCTAAATCTAGAGGGAGATCTAAATCTCCAGGAAAACATACAAAGGTGGTGTGCTGGAAATGTGGAAAGGAAGGGCACTTCAGAAGGGAGTGTAAATCTAAAGCTCCTGATAAAGGATAAGGATCTAATGATGCTCCTTCTGCAGAGGCGAAAACCACCTCAGATGAAGGTGGGGATGTGTACTTGGCTTCTTCAAGTACACATGTAGATCATGAGGCATGGTTGATTGACTCAGGTGCATCCTTTCACTTCACTCCCCATAGAGAGTGGTTCTGTGAGTATGAGAAATACGATGGTGGTGATTTCTTCTTAGGAGATGATAGGAAGAGGCTAGAATCATTGTTCGCAGAAAAGTAAAGTTAAAGTTGCAAGGTGGAAGGGTTAGAACCCTTCTGGGTGTTCTGCATATTCCTGCATTGGCCAGAAACCTGATTTCTGTAAGCAAGTTGGATGATGCAGGTGTAAAGACAGTGTTCGAGAGGCCTGCAAGATGGTTCGAGGAGCACTGGTATTGATTCGGGGAGTTCGGATTGGAACTCTGTACAAGCTGCAAGGTAGCAATGTTGTTGACGGGTGCAATAGTTCTATGGTTCCTGAAATGGAGTAGAAAATCTAGTGGTCTCTGGAGAGAAGACCATGTTGTGGCATCAAAGGCTTGGACATATTGGAGAGAAGGGCCTTCGAATACTTCATGGTAAATGTATGGTAGAAGGTATGAGTAATAGCTCTTGGATTTTGATTTCTGTGAAAATTGTGTATATGGGAAGTAGAATCGAGTGAGTTTCCCATCTGGTGGTTAGAGGATGAAACAAATATTAGAGCTTGTGCACAGTGATGTGTTTGGATCTGTGAAAGTTCCATCACTGGGTAAGTCTGTGTACTATGTATCATTTATAGATGACTTTTCAAGGAATACATGGATATATTTCCTTAAGAAGAAATCTGAAGTCTTTGCAGGTTTAAAGAATTTAAGGCTCTGGTGGAAAATCAGACAGAGAAGAAGATAAAGGTACTGAGGACAGATAATGGTGGAGAATTCTGCAGTAAGGAATTTGAAGAATTCTGTAAGAAGTGTGGTATAGCACGGCAGAAGACTACCCCATATACACCTCAGCAAAATGGAGTCGCAGAAAGAATGAACAAGACGTTGATGGAAAGGGCAAGAAGCATGCTCAGTGGTGCCGGGTTAGGACAGGAATTCTGGGCAGAGGCGGTGGATACTGCATGTTACTTGGTCAACAGGTCACCTTCATCAGCGTTGGAGGATAAGACTCCACAGAAGTATGGACTGGTAAGAAACCCTCTCTTTCACATCTGAGGGTATTTGGATGT